>CANYCX010093217.1:0-37921 GCA_948193385.1 Breynia disticha f. nivosa
CCAAACGTCATGAGCAGAATAAATTATCCTTTCATAAATATTTTATCATAAAAAGTTAAACATTTGCCTAATTTTCCGTTTCTTGTCCTACTTCCTATACTGAATGCATTTTACAAAGACCATTACCCAAACCAATGACAGTATCAATCACATCAACATCCTAATTTAGGGCTCTCTAGAAACAATCTACCTAAATTGTGTACTTTATTTTATATTTTTATTTTTGTGACAACTAAATTATATACTTCTTCTAAGTATATAATATATAGGTTCACAAAATGTATTTTTTTCAAAAAAATTATTTCGAAAGAGTAATTGGAGAAATTTGAATTTGTGTTTCAGTAAATTGAGGCTCATATAAATAATAGTTTGTACTTTAGAATAACTATAAGATTTTTGAATTTTCTATTTTCCTTTAAAAATAATACGCAACTTGTTCGTTGAAATAATATTTATCTCATTGTATTTTTATTTATATTAGTAGTTGATTATGTGTGATGCGGTGGAATATCATATATTATATTAAAAAGTAGGTATTTATATTTATTTTTATTATTTTTTATAATAGTGATAATAATACTATAAATTAATAAGTTTATTTTTAAATTCAATAGACAAATTTAAAATGAATAAAATATTATATTAATTAAATATTATTTTTATTAGTGTATCAAAAAAAAATAATTTTTAATTACTTGTTCATATTATTACATAAAAATTATTAAACAATTTATTTTATTTTATTTGTGTTATTACGTTTCATTTATAATTATTTTTAATTACTTCTTCCTATATTCACATAATGTTTTTCTATTTGATCGGTCAGGATCACATCTTTTAAATGAAGATGCATTTTTTTATATATTTTTATAGATCATTCTATAAAATTTATATAATAATTTATTAATTATAATACATTGAATATTATTACATAAATACAACGCACTTCCAATTTCAGTTAACTTATATGATAATATTTAATTTAATTATGTAAAGCTATAATAAAGTAATAATTTAAAGTTTTTTAAAAATTTTAAAATTACTCTACAAATTAATACTACTATTTAAATTAATATTTTTATAAATTAATAAAATTTTATGAAAGAGACGAGGCAGCGCGGGTCGGCTCTTCCACTGAGTTGTTAGGACATTTTTATTTATTATACTTTTCAAAAGGTTGATAGACATGCTACATCAACATTTCACTAACACCTCATTTATTAAATTTTTTCCTCTACTCGTAAACCTTTCATTAAACTTTGTTGTATGACCTATTATACTTTATTTATTTCACAAAATGATAAATTAGTAACACACTTTCCGTGTGCGGAGCCCAAAAAACAAGAATTAAACGTTTCACAAATGTGAAACGTTTAATCGTGACACCCCACCCTTTATGGGAGAGGTGTCATTCAAACATCCACGTGGGGCATTAACCTCAATAGTGGATGACCTTAATACGGCATCGTTTATTTGGAACGAGGCACGTCTATGTGTATAGCCTCCATTCTCAAACCATTCCTCACCACTCTCCTTTCTACTTACAAAAACTCAAATCCAAAAATGAGTCTCCAAAAATCTCTTCCTTCCAAACCAACTCTTCCTTGGAAAACACGACTCGCCGTTTCACTATTCTCCACCATCTCTCCCGCCTTTTTCCGCTGTGACGGCACCGTCAACCGCCGTCTCCTCTCCTTTTTCGACTTCAAATCCCCTCCTTCGTCTTCGGCCTCCCTTACCTCCTCTGACATAACCGTCGACCCCTCTAGAAACCTCTGGTTCCGTCTCTACGCTCCTGCCATGCTTCCCTGTCGTGACGTCACCGATGATAATCGGTCGCCGGTTATGATTTTTTTTCACGGAGGTGGATTTTGTATTAGTAGTGCTGATAATAGAATGCACGATGCCTTTTGTCGTCTTTTAGCTGAGGAAATTAATGTCATTATTATTTCGGTAAATTACCGTCTTGCCCCTGAGCATAAGTTTCCTTCGCAATACGACGACGGTTTTGACGTTTTAAATTTTTTAGACCAAAATCACCGCGCTATACTCCCGCGCAATGCTGACGTCACTAAGGTTTTTTTAATTGGAGACAGCGCAGGTGGAAACCTGGCACACCACATGGCGGTTCGGTCGAGTCGGGTTTCATTCGGGGCGGTTAGAATAATCGGTTTAGTTTCAATCCAACCGTTTTT
Organism: Breynia disticha f. nivosa; assembly: GCA_948193385.1. NCBI lineage: Eukaryota > Viridiplantae > Streptophyta > Magnoliopsida > Malpighiales > Phyllanthaceae > Breynia > Breynia disticha. The sequence continues at coordinate 2,196 of CANYCX010093217.1, forward strand.
TGGTGGCGAGGAAAAGACAGAGTCGGAGAAAAGAGTTGAGGATGGTTTACTGCTTACGGTGGAACAGTCCGATTGGTATTGGCGAGCTTTCTTGGGGGAAGGAGTGAGTAGGGATCACTATGCGGTGAGCGTGAGCGGGCCAAACGCGGAAGACATATCGGCTTCGGAATATCCGGATACGGTTGTGTTTGTGGGTGGGTTTGATCCGTTACATGATTGGCAAATGAGGTACTACGAGTGGTTAAGGAAATCCGGAAAAGGGCCTAAGTTAATCGAGTATCCAAACATGTTTCATGGTTTTTATATTTTTCCTGAATTATCTGAGTCTCGCCAATTCGTTCAACAAGTTAGAGAGTTTGTTGAAGAGACTCTCAGCAAATACCACGTCTAAACGATATGTGTTTAGATCAGCATTTTTTTCTATAAATAATTGTCGACCGTTGATTTTTGTTTAAATCAACGGCTTACATGAGATAATATTACACTTAGACATTTGACAAATTATTCATAACTTATAATTTTCTGATAATTACGACTATAGTTTTACTATAAATAAATACGCCATGATTGTATTTATTTAAAATAATATTGATGTTTAACTAAATCTTTTTTTAATTAGTATAAATTATTTTTTTAATTATGTGTTTTTAATTATCATTTTAAAATAAATTACTTTGATAAAATTAAAAATTTTAAAGAGAAATAAATTATAGACAATAAATGTGAAGTAAAAATAAAATTTGATTGACAAAAAAAAATGAATAAAGTGAAATTCTAAATTTCTACTGAAAAATGTATGGAGAGTAACTGATGTGTGAAAAAATTACTTAAAACACATTTTTTAAAATTTGAAGTGTAAATTAATATTAATAATATTATGTATTATAATGTGAGTTGAATTAGATTTTAAAATTGCTATAAGAAATTGAGTAAACAATTATTAATTTGGTATAATTTGGGATAAATTAATTTTATAAATATAATAATTTTTTTAAATCGCAAACATGACAGTCAAAAAAATAGAGAGTAAAATATATTGTCGGGCACATTGAGCGAGACGCATCTTGAATTACACAACAGACAGTTGGCATCATTTTGGGATTTAGTAATGGTATTTTTGGAGTTTTTTTAATATGTTTAAATTTAATATAATAAATCATTCACAATGCATTAAAAAACTTGTTTAATTTTTTCTCCTCTGAAAAACTTGTTTATTTTGTTATCAATATAAAGAGATAACTCCAAAAAAATACAATGCATAAACAATGTGCTGACACAATAAATTGTTGCGACTTTACTCGACATAACATCACGGACGCTTATAAATAAGCAATTTAGAGTTTGATACATCACCTAATAAGGTCGTAATCGATATGAGTCGAGGTTTAAAGTGTTTGAATTCGACTCGTTTATATAAGAATTAAAATGTAATTTTGTTAAATGACGAGATAGTTATAACAGAAAACGTCAGGTGAACGAGAGGGAAAACAATGTGATGGCGATTAAAAAAAATTAGGACTTGGCTGTTGATGCATCACATGATTAAAATATTAGAACTAAGATGAAGTCAGATAAATTAGTTTCACATAAAATAACATTATTTTACACTAAAATATTATAATTTAAACACTATAACTAGTAATGACACAAAAAATAATTTTCAAATTAATTCATCTAAAATAAATTACATATTAGACATTAGAATATATTTTTCAAATGAAAATTTGTGGCTATTACAAATCTAGTGAGAGTAAAATTATTTTGTTGATCTCATAGTTGAAAGAGATAAATTGGTCTCAAATAGTACCCTAAAAGAACTATGAAATATTTTTAGCATTCATGATTGAAATATTTCATAAAATTTTAACAATTTGAATAAAAAAATTATTAAGCAGCAACCAAAAGCCTTACAGAACAAAAGTTTATATATGCTCATTTAAAGAAAGTTGGATAAAATAGGAAATCATTAAGTATTGAGTTTCTAACTTTACAAGATGCTAATATAATGTTGAAATTCATAAGGATATGTTTGCTTACTTAAGGGGAGAAAGTTTTTTTAAAAAAAAATTTAAGTAAACAATCATGCTTTCACTATTGTGAAAATAAAATTTTGTGACACACCAAGTCATGTTATTTTTTGTTGCGGAAGAGCTACATGTACTTGACAGTATTGATGGCCATTAAAGTCATATAATGATACATATATAGTTCTTTTAGATAAAGGAAAATTCAAAGTGTTCATTTAATTTTTGAGTAATTCAGTATAGATCTATGATTGTGGTTCCATTGATGAAGGTATAAACATCTAAAGCCTTTCATGAGTGCATTATCAAATAGTGTTTTTCAGTCCAAAGAAAATTTAAGTTCAGTGAGAATCTATGTTACATTTTTTGCTCATTATTTCATTGGTATCATGATAACATTCAGTAATCAAGCACTTCAATACTCTGAATTTAGTTTGATCTCATAAGATAAGATCAGTTGAAAATAGACATGTTACAGATCACATTACATGAAATTTTCTTGCTACACTTCCACACTAGATCCAAGTAATTTAGTTATGCTAGTACATGTGACCATGTCGGGTCTAGTTGTGCCTTATGTGCTATGACCAAAGTCCCTTATTCGTTTGCTAATGTGCTAATGGATAGGATTGATTTAAAATGACGAACTTCGGCATTATATTTTTCGAACAACTTTAGTTTGATAGCAATATGCATACGATAATATTAAGTTTATATATGCACATAGTTGTTGTGTCCAAGTAGGAGATTGTTTTATTTCTAGACTGAGAATTATACTATATATAAATGATTGTGATCCCTAATTGACAATTATACTATATTTTAATGCATTTGGACATGTAGACGTACATGCGTTTAGTTATTAATCATTGTTGATCATTATTCTAAAGTTTAATAATCAATTAAAATGATAAACTTAATAAAGTATGAACATATCATTTTATAATAAGTGTGGACTATATTTTAATAAGTGTAGAAATTCAGGATACAAGCTAATTTAGTATAATTGAGAATTATACTATATATAAAGGGTTGTGGTCCCTAAATGAACACACCATAATGTTCTAAAGAAAATTTGATTTCCTTTAGAAAAACAACAGTGGTGTGAGATTAATTAGAAAATTCATTTTCCCGATTCCACTACATTTTATTATTAATCTGATCAGGTACACTTCTGTTTAAATTTATCATTTTATTTTTTATCAATTTATGCGTATGTGTTCAATACTGTTTATGAATTTAATTTATTGGAATTTCGATTTCTCTAACAAAAATCAATCAAGTATGAGCTATAATTTAACTAAACCATCCATTTCAGTCATCATGACAAGGAGATTCAGCATCCTCGAATCTTCTCAGAAAATTTGCATCTTCCCTGCATTTTTCCCTGATTTCAATTGTTCTTGTAGTGCCCTTGCTCTTCTTCACCATCTGTTGTGTCCATTCATTTACTTTTCTCTGAAACTTGAGACAAACTGCTCTTACTTCCTTTAATGAGAAAAAAATATATATTTTTTAATGAGACAAACTTCTCTTACTTCTTTTAGGTTGTGACATAAGGCATATAACTTGAGAAACCATGTAAATTATAGGCATTGAGGAGGTAATTGAAGTCAATCATGGTAACTGCAAAAGACATTAACCGATGGCCAATTTCTGATTCCCTCAATTAATTCATAATAGTGTTCGTCTAAATTAAATTATCGGTTAAGCTTGTTTAATGTTTTCTTCTTCTTTTCTTTGATTTGTTGTTTAATGGTTTCTTAGATAGTCTAGGGGTTCAAGCCAAGAAAATCAGAATGGAAGGACAACGAGAGGTATCTTGATTATTCACATAATACTACTTTTGGGAAATAATAAAATAAAACAGTAAAGAATTTATGTAGTCCGATAAGTAGAAGTGAAAAAATCGAACCGTTGAAACCGATTAGTTCGCATTCTGGTTCTTAGGAACAATGAATGTGAACTACCAATTCCGAACCGGTGATTCAGTTCATTTTTAATAGAAAAATTGAACCTGAATCATTGAACCTAAACCGGTCCAAACTGCCGGTTCGAGAACCAGAACCGACTAAACTGTATACCACATGGTCTGATTCTGAATTTTGCTGAACTGTTCAAAATCGACGATTCGAAATTTTACACCTCTATCAGTATATTCACGGGAAGAGAGAATATTCTTTAGCGTTTTGAATAATGCGAATGTGCATTATTTTTTTCAACAGCTTAGTTGAGGAGATTAAGAAGTTAATTACATTTTCTTTGTTAATCAATTTATTTCTTCCAAAAAAAATAGATTGATGGTTGAATTTTCTGCTAAATTCTTTATCAATGCATAATCAATGAACCTATGGATGATATTAAAATCAGAACTCTTACTAAACAACTGTTACAGTTTTAGAAATTTTTGGAAAGGTGAAAAATAGACAAGTTAAAAGGTAATATAAGAGAAAGAACAATAAATCATAATGATACTAAAAAAATATACAATAAAATAGGAAGTTTTATAGAAAGAGACACGATAAAAAAGACTTTAGACAAGGGATGAAAATAAAGAGGATGAAGGAATCATTCATCGATTGTCGTGTCTAATTCTTTATTCCTTCCGTCTCACAATATATGTCATTTAACGTTTTTGCACAAGGATTGAAAATACATTAAATACGTTTTAAATTGGTGTTTAATTAACTATTTTATCCTTTGACTTTAGTGTATAAAAAGAATCATTAAATTTGTATTGAACATGTAAAATTAATGAGAGTGATATTGAAAAAAATATTAAATATTGCATCGAAATTGTCAAATGATATATAAATATTTTTTTAAAACGATAATTATTGTAAAATGGAGAGAGTAATTAAGATAAAAAACCTGAAAAGAGTGATTCCACAATATTAATGAACTTGTAGTAGTCAACAATGGAGTTCGGAAGCAAACAATGGAAATCATTTATAAAATATAAAGTCAGAAACATGTCACAACGGACATGACGAACATATAAATTTTGTGATTAAATGTTTGGGAGTTTTGACCAAATTTCAGTAATTTCTGTTGATTTTGATTTAAATTTTAAATTATAATAATTTGAAAAATAATTTTTAAAGTGACATTCAAAGATGTAAAATATTGAATGTCATTCTCATTAGGTAATGCAAGTTTAATTAAATCAATCATCAAGTAATAATTTTAGTAATAGTTATAATGATTATAAAATAATTGTGACAATCATTTAAATCATTAAATAATAAATAAATTATGTAATTATATTTTTATAATTAATGATTTGATATATTCATAAATTATCGAAAATTTTTTATTAAAAGTATAAAAAGTAACTAATAATTAATATATGCTCTTGTGGCTAAGAAATGGAATTAGTAGACTTTGATGCTAGATTGCTAGTACTGCCTGGTGTTAAAAACATTGAAAGATGGGGATGAAATGAGTTGTAAACGAATTGGGCTGCTGATAAGCTGTTTGAGTTTAAGTTTGATAAATGTTCATTTGAGTTTAGTTTGTTTACAATGGAGACTTTTTGTGAATAAATGTTTAGGCTCGAGTAGTTAAATGAACTGAGTCTGAACGAGATGGTATTCGGCTTGAAAGCTCGTGAACGTGCTCATTTAATGTTCGTGAATAAACCAGATTATATACTTGATTTTTTATATTAATATGTAGTTTTCATGTTTCTTTGTATTGTAAATATGTATAAAATTAATTTAAAAATAAATTGTTATCAAAATAAAATCATATTTTGATAAAATATATAACATATTATAATAAATTATACTATATTAATTTGAAATAATAACTTTATTATATAAAAATAAAAAAACTAATAATATAATTTTTAATTTTACATCAAATTTATTTTAAATTTTTTTAGTAAAGTTCGAAAAATTTGGAACATATTCGCTAGTTCGCAAACTTTAAATAAGTTTTCCCGTGAAATGAATCAAATTAAAATACTTTAAAACTCGTCTCGACTTGACTAGTCGATAAAATTATAGCCACAAATATGACTGGAAGTACTGCAACTAGTGGAGCTTGTCAAAAAAAAAAAAAAGTGAGAGAAGGGTGAGATGACAATGGTGTCTATGATGTTGTGATGTGAGGCTACTAAGGTAGCCTGAATATTATGGAAGGTTGTGCTTGCGCACATGTTATTTATGCCAATTTACACATTTTTAAAAATATATAATTTAATTTAAGTTTTTTAATAATTTAATTTAAATATATAATTTATATAAAAATAAAATTAATTTTTACTAAATAAATTAAACATTTACAGTTGCATCAATAAATCTCAAAAAAAGAAACATGTAATAAAAGTCACCTGGTATTTGTGCGAGCCCTATGGCGTATTCTGCACCATGTTGGTGCCAAGTGTCGGTTGGCTCCCATCGGCCACTACTAATTCGAGGTAATTATTTCCAATGTCAGTTTTAAAGTTTCTCATTGTAGAAATAGCATATAGGTTTGGTTAATTATAAATATAATCTTTTTAAAATTTATATTATAAAAATAATATTTTTAAATTTTGATATTAAAGTTTTAACCAATATCATCATGTCAACCTCAGAACGTTTGAGATGTGATTGAGTATGTGTTTTGTGAACTTGATCATGTGAATATCTGTGAACCTTAAAACGTGTGCTCAAATTAAGTATATTTTTTTGAGAACACGATCATGTGAACTTCGATAAATTTTAGAACATTTTTTATGTGATTGAGTATATTTTTTGTGAACTTGATCTTGTTAACTTCTGTGAACCTTAAACGTGTATTCAAATTGAGTATATTTTTTTGAACTTAATCATGTGAACATCTGTAAACTTTAAAACGCGTACTTTAATGAGTATATTTTTTTAACTTGATCATGTGAACCTTAGAACATGAGTTTAAGTTGATTATATATATTGTGAACTTGAGCAGGTGAATGTATGTGAACCTTATAACATGTGTGAAGTGATTGAGTATATATTTTATAAACTTGATCATATGAACCTCTGTATAACTTAGAACGTGTGGTCAAATACATATATTTTTATGTGAACTTGATCATTGAACCTTTGTGAACTTTGGAAAGCAAATACATTAAGATTTCATCTGAATTTGAAGATTTAAAAAAATAGTATGACTATGAAATTTTGATAGAAAATTGATATAAAACTATAATCAATAAGAATGATTTCATTTGATTTCATACCTAGGTAAAAGTGTAACTCCCAAATTTGACTACCATTTCCCTAAATAACTAATTCTTTCTCCTTAAGAAATGGTAATCAAACTTGGAAATCATTTTTATGTTTCGAAAAGTACAAATTTTATTAAAGGAAAATCTTTTTATCCATGTTCAATTTAAAACATACACATTTCATCAATCAAATGGAAAACCATATATATAGGAATTTAAAATATAAAATAACTTTAAAGAAATAAGGTTTTCAATTAAGTAAATTATACAAGAAAAGTAAGTCATTTCAAAATACAGCTAAATCCAAACACCTATATACATAGTATGTTTCATGTGCAATGCTTGACATCTATTCATCAGTCCACTTCAGTGCACGACCATGTTGGTTCACTGGTTCCTTGGCTTCAGTCGGCAAGAGCTTAAGCATCCTCTTCAATTCCTGCCAATGTCGAATATGGTAGGTATAAAACGCAAAATGAGTTTTTACACTCAATAAACAACACTACCAAAATGGACAACTTCCCATGACATGTATACATTTAATAAACAAACACAAAAACTATGTAATATAATTTACCATTCAAACACTCAACCAGTCACACACATTTATCCCTTAATTAATCAAATTCTTAGGTCAACAGCAGCAAGAGAACGGTTTAGGGAATCGGCTGACCACGCTGTTCTCCAACCCGTTTGAATTGGAGAACGGTTTGGGGAACCCGTTCTTCATCCCGTTTTGGACTACTGGAATGCTTTCACAGCCAGAACGGTTTGGAGAACGGTTTGGGGTGCCCGTTCGTCATCCCGTTCTGCTGTTCTGTTTTCCAAACTCCTGCAAGTTACACTAAACAGTTTCATCTCAAAATCAACTCAGACAATACCATACATTTACATTCAAACAACAACATTCATAGGTCCAGTTTAATGCATTTCATGCACCTCATACAGTCTGAACATAGCATCTCAAGAAACACATGCCACGCATTCACATCAACACATTCTCGACACTTAGTCGTTCTTCCCACACATATGGTATACCTCATACCTAACATAATCCATACTACTTCATCTTAATCAATTTCAACCAGTTATCAATTAAGTATAAGATTATGTGTAATACTCTTAGCATTGACACCGACAAAACCCCAATTCATAACCCACGCAAATCACAATTTACTAGCAATTACATAAGCATTTTCATCAATGCTCCTATTCATAAATCACATAAAACACGATTTGCTAGCAATCACATACGTATGTTCATAGCATAAGTTCATCAAGAACACATCATATTCAATATGGTAAATATGAATGCATATGATCTAATGCATTTCTCAACATGATCATACCCGAGATTTCATTTCAGCTTAAATCTACGGCCTTATTTGACCTTACACCTGACGTTTGCAAACGGACCTCGTTGGTCGGGAGTATAGGTTACAATTACTATGGTCCATAGATTTTTATGCCCTTATAGAACTGTTTAACGCCCCTATAGGTCAGCACACTCGAACACTAAAAATGTTAAACGAGTTTTCCATTGTGCTGCAGTAACGTATGTTTTATATACTACTGCAATTACGCTCCCAAGAGTCGGTAACCACTTCTTCATTCTGTACGCTCCCAAGAGCCTTAACCAATTGCCCACACAGAGCCCTCATTTTGAATTTATGCTCCCAAGAGCCTTTTTCACTATTACATATGCTCCCTATGAGCACAAATGCATGAATGTCTTGTGCATAATCTATGCAATCAATCATGCATTTATAAACCAATCAGGCTGTGCTTCATAATAACAATGTTGAGTTATCAAACAATCTTAACCAAACCACACTCAATTAACATAGCCAAAGTCATGCCATAGCATATCAAAATAGGATCCAATGTCAAACATATATTAACATTAAACAACAATACAATCATGTATCATTTCAAACATCAAACATAGGCATAAGAATCCTTCGTTCAAGCTTAAACAATTCATGTCTTTATCACAGTCAAATGAATGGAATTTCCCAAGCTCACACATGTTACCATTCACATTTATTCAATCCATCATTCTAAAACAAATATAAATCGCATACAATCAACCTTCAACCATTTATTCATTAATCAATATTCCGTCTTATGGTTAAATTAATCCATAACCATAGCCTTCATACATTTATACAAATTTTATAAATGTTATTTTACACCATAAGACTAACTAATGAAGGCAATATACGCATATTCAAGCAGTCGGACTCATTTAGACACATTTTGTATGCTCTGAATAGTGCCAAACGGTTTGACAAACGGTTTGGTCCAAATCGTTTGGCAAACCGTTTGCCTGCTCTGTTTTGGTTGAAAATTAAAACGGTTTGGGGAACGGTTTGCCCAAACAGTTTCCCAAACCGTTTGGACCCTCTGAAACCAGCAGTTTGCCATCCAAACACTTAAACATTTAATTCAAATCAATTCCTAACTTCATAATAACATTGTACCAAATCAAACACATAATTTAATCATTCAATCATGGTACAAACATAAAGCATTCCACTTCAAACCCTTCCAATTATCAAAAAACATTCCCTAAGGTCAATTGAGGAATATTATATTGTTGGATTTACGTAATAAGAATGTGAGTGACATCTGTTGAATCAAAAGAGAGTTGAATACTGGTTGATCTGACCAATGCAACGAGAGCAAAGTGATATTATTTTTGGTAGATTTTAGTTGTGTGCTAAAATTGTGTTGGGATCTTTTGGATACGAAGTCCAATGCAACAAGTTTAATGAGAGTATTAATAATTGTAATTGGATGGGTACAACAAAGTTGAAAGTAGTTGTGTAACTATTTCAATTGTTAAAATTTACCTCGAATGGATTTAGTCAAGAGGATTAGTCTAATTTTTAAGGCTCATAAATCTCGAAGGGAGATTTATATTGAGAGAATGTGTCTCACAATACAAAGTGAAAACATAAGAATGTTTAAACTTTGTGAGTTAGAAATGGATTGAGGTGAATTTAGTTATTCTTATTTGTGTATTAGTAATACACGAGTGGCTAGAATTGAGCTATCTAGCATGATAAGAATAATTTACGAGTTAACTTTGAAAATGAATTTTTCAAGTAACTATATCTAGAATTAGTTATTCTTGATAATATGTTCTTGTATCCATATTTGATGATATAGAGAAAAACGATTAAGCGTCGTACTCTATGGTAGTCCACATATAGTATGTCTTGTTTAGTACAAGAGTGTAACTTGTTGAAATGCAAGAACCTTGTTGAGTACAAGAGAGTAACTTACGATACAAGTTTGAGACTTGTTTTGTATAAGAGATGGTTCTACTATGCTAAATGAAGTATTAGCTAGTAGTAGATAAATCTAATCCGTGAGTAGGATTAGTGAGAGTAGTATGAATGATACTTGTGAAATGCTAAAATGTTTGTATAACGTTGTTAGAGGATCTATAAGTGGAAATAGTATTGCATGGTTCTTACATAAACCAAGAGGGTAGAAAGTAAGAAAGCAAGTTTTTCTATGTATAAATAGTTAGAATTATTATACGAAGAGGAGTTCTGGAAAGATAGATTTTTTGTAACATCTATGGTTGAACTACCTTGAAAAGATATGACGATTTTAGAAGATAGTCATACTCGATAGCTTGAAGAAGCTAATCGAATGCAAGTATCGTTTGAGTCTAGAATGACTTTATTGCATAGGAATTACGAACTTAGAGTTCATTTATAAGTCCACGAGAGATTTTAAATGTAGATCTGTTAGTTAAAATCTCATGTGAAAAGAAATTGGTTTCTTGAGAATTGGTGACGTGACAAATGTCTGTGTGACATATAGCATCATACGTAAGACTATTGTGTATAGTTTTATAGAGCATGTTGACAGAAGTAGCCTACTCACATGAGCGTATTAATTGAGTTTTATCTTTGTGATAGAATTTCAAGATTAAGTAGTTATTGAGGAAACATACAATAACTGAATACCGCTTAGAAATCGTATCGTTGAATACGTCATGATATGTTGGGTCATGTTATTTACAAATGTGTGAATGTAAATTTATAAATGCAAATACTATGAAAAGCTAGCCTAGTATTTAAGTTCTGTAAAATACCGAAAGCGTAGTCTTGGAAAAGGCTAAATAGTGGACTGAGGGAAGGTGCTCTGTGCACTGAAGACCGAAGTTTTCTTGTGATGTAATTTTATAAACATGCGTTCATAAGTTGAGAATACATCACAACACTATTGAGTATAGCAGTCAAGATGATTCCTACATGTTCCCTTCTTACTTTGATATTATTGTGAAGCATGTGTCATAGTGTTTAATTTGATTAGATTGTACAAATAGGTTGCACTAGCTATGAGTGGGAAAACGTTAACTTTTTGGTTAGATACTATGACATATGGTGGATCAGTAGTAAAGGAGGAAGATTATTTCAGAAGATATCACTAGAGTTCATATAACACAGGGTACCCAAATTACTGTGTTCTTGTGGGAAATTTGATTAATGTGGTAAATCACTGGTTCTTACAAGATATGTAACTAGTGTTTATGACAAAATTTCGTGAGATCAAAGCGAGTCGAAATTTGTGATATTAGGAAAGTAATCTAGGGAATAATTACGTTTAGCCGAAAATAGAAAATAGCGAGTAGATTTCTATTATACTTGAGCTGCTTAAACCGCCAGAAGCTCATTTCGTTGAAGGTTGCATGTCCGCACTACACAAAATGGAAAAATGATCCCTAAAGAGAGAATCTGTACTCGCAACGTCATGTGCGAGTGAGAGATGAAAGGATAATTTATTCCGCCCATGACGTTTGGGTCGTCGAATAAATATAATTAAGTTAAGGGACTTAATTATGATTTATTTTATTGAAGGATTAAATTAGAAATACTTTTGGTTTAGGGACTAACGTGTAAATGTGCGTGAAAAAGTACCTATTTACCAATAGGTACCTCCACTCTATTAATAGCCTCATTTCCATCACATTTTCTCTCACCTACCATATTCCACTCTTCCACCAAAAGGAAGAGGAGAGAAGAGACATCTCTATTCTTCTAGGTAAATAACCAACTCGGTGGTTATTTCTCTCTCGGTGATCGGATTTCCGGTGTAGGATCGGGTACGAAACATTGCCCGTATCCCGACGCTCTACGCCTGTGGATACGAGCGTACCTTCAACGAGGTATCGTTCTTCTTCCGCTGCATTGAACGGAATTCCAAGTTTAGTTTCTGTTCGTTTTATTTACGCGCTTTTATTAATTATTCGTTAATTAATTGTTTTATATATATTAGTTATATATGCGTATGTTCTTCAAGTATAATTTAGCCTTAGTTTTATTATATCATTCTAACATTTTTTAAAAACAAACCAAGAAACACATCATTTCATCAAATAAATAGTTTGTTTTTAATTATCACTATATTTAGATTATATAAATTAATGCTAACAAAGATAAACACTAAGTAAGTATTAGATAAAAGAATATTTACAAATAAGTTTTTAAAATTTAAATAAACTATTAGTGAAAAAAAGTCAAAAATAGAAATAAAACTAATGTTAGACCAAATTTATCGAAAAACAGACAACGGTTGGTGAAAGTGATTGCTACATTCTATCAGTTTCAACGATTATAACTATAGTTATTGAGAAAAAAATGTCAATTAAAAATAAAGATAAAATAACATAGAAATAATTGTTTCGTTTAATAACATAGAAATAATTGTTTCGTTTTATTAATCATTTGAGCAATAGAATTCTTTTTTTATCATAATTAAAAGGAGATGATTAGAGTGTGCAATTTAAGTTGGAGAATCGTAATCATATTAGTTAGGGACAACTTAAGGAAAGACAGTGGCCCGAAAAATGTTTATAGTAGAAAATTCTGTTAGTTCGATGGTATGTGGTCCTCCATTAATTATTGATAAATATATTGATTAAGAGTTACAGTGATTGATTTGTCGATTCAATGTCTCTACTTAGACCTGACAAAAGTTGATCCGACCCTTCAATTTGATACAACTCAACACGGAGTTAAGTGGGTTTGAGTTGGTATAAATGCATTTGGGTTATAAATGGGTTGACCTGCTTATAACCCGTTAAAAATATAATTAAACAGTAAAACCTGACACGATCTAATTAAAACCAGTTATGATCCGTTAAAAATTTATTAATAACTTTATAAAATAAAATATTTAAAACATATATAAAAATTTAATATAAAAAATATGAAAAAACATATATGGGACCATATATTTTTTTTAAAAATAGATCTAAACATATATTTATATTTTGAAGTTTATGTAATAGATGTTAAATAAGTTAATTTTTAACTTATTTAACATGTTAAGTCATATAAATAAATATGATAATTCGCGTTAGTTAAATTAGTGAATCATGTTAGCGAATTTTTCTATCAAATATCATTATTTATGACATAACTTTAAGAAATTGAATTTTTGTTTTTTTTTTCGTTTCTAATTTTGTACTCTTTTATCACGTTTTCGAGTAAAAAATTATCAGTTTTATCTAATTGTGAAAATTAAATGTGCTAACCTGCTAACCCATTTATTAAAAGGATCGGATTTGTGTTTCACTTTCTGACTTGTTTATCAAATGAGTCAGATTTAGATTTGGGTTAATCTTGTTAACAAGTCATGTTGACCTGACACGAATTCGACCTGTCAACTCGAATTATCAAGTCTATTCCTACTATTATATATTCTTGAATTTGTTCTTGGTGTGAGTATTTTTTTTTCAAATAATATTATTTATAACATAAAAAATTATAAAAGAATAAGTACGTGCCATTATATTATATTTAATCATATTTTAAAACATATTATATTTACGATATTGTTAGATTAAAAATTGTCTTTCCTAAGTAAATTATAGAGTAAAAACTTAATGTAATTTTTAGGGAATACTCTTAATAATTTTTCAGTCCTAAAATTTTCAATATTCACTTTACTGATCTTCAATATTTTGAAAAAGGATATCGTTAATCCTTCTTTTGAATTAATCTTACGAAAAATTTGAAATATCATTCTTGCTCCCGTCACGTGTGTATTAACAAGGGACCGATAAATTAAGTGTTAATCGATAAATTAAGCAAAAGAATTACATAGAAAACCGATAAATTATTTACTTTTTAATCTTTTAATTTAATTTAACAGAATAATTAATTATAATTATTTTTTAATATATCAAAATTGATAAAATAAATATTAAAAACTCAAGTACACAAAAATTATTACTCTGAAATCACATAGTTTTACCATAGTGTAACGTAATATGAAAGAGACGAGGGCGGCTCTTCCACTTTCTGAGTTGTAGTTGTAACGAGGCACTTCAGTATATATATATATTTTTTTGTCTTTCCATTCGGTATCCGATAGCCAGATTTAACCAAACTAATTCAGGATCGCTCTAAGAGACAAATGAAGCTATCTCACGAGGCGCGGCTCCCAGGCTCGAACCTGCATTGCGGAGATCCAATTAGGAGTGGTTTGCCACTCCAGCACACAGGGGGTACTTCAGTATATATATATGGCCCCGACTCTCGCACCATTTCTCACCACTCTCCTTCTATCCTAACAAACAGACAAAACGAAAATGAGTCTCCAAAAATCTCCTCCTTCCAAACCAACTCTTCCTTGGAAAACACGACTCACTGTTTCAGTCATCTCCACCATCACTCCCGCCTTTTTCCGCCGTGACGGCTCCGTCAACCGCCGTCTCTTCTCCTTCTTCGAGTCCAAATCTCCTGCTTCGTCTTCCACCTCCCTCACCTCTTCCGACATAACCGTCGACCCCTCTATAAACCTCTGGTTCCGTCTTTACGCACCTGTCACGCCTCCCTCTCGTGAAGCCACCGATGATAATCGGTTGCCGGTTATGGTTTTTTTCCACGGAGGTGGATTTAGTATTGGCACTGCTGATAATAAAATACACGACGCCGTTTGTCGTCTTTTAGCTGAGGAAATTAATGTCATTATTATTTCAGTGAATTACCGTCTTGCCCCCGAACATAAGTTTCCCTCGCAATACGACGACGGTTTTGTCGTTTTAAATTATTTAGACCAAAATCACCACGCTATCCTCCCGCGCAATGCTGACGTCACTAAGACTTTTTTAATTGGAGACAGCGCAGGTGCAAACCTGGCACACCACATGGCGGTCCGGTCGTGTCGGGCTTCATTCAGGGCGGTTAAAATAATCGGTTTAGTCTCAATCCAACCGTTTTTTGGTGGTGAGGAAAGGACAGAATCGGAGAAAAGACTTGAGGAAGCTTTAGTGCTTACGGTGGGACAGGCCGATTGGTATTGGCGAGCTTTCTTGGGGGAGGGAGTGAGTAGGGACCACTATGCGGTGAACGTGAGCGGGCCAAACGCGGAAGACATATCGGGTTTGGAATATCCGGAAACGGTTGTGTTTGTGGGTGGGTTTGATCCGCTACAGGATTGGCAAAGGAGGTATTACGAGTGGTTAAGGAAATCTGGAAAGAGGGCTAAGCTAATTGAGTATCCAAACATGTTTCATGGCTTTTATTTATTTCCTGAATTATCCGAGTCTCGCCAATTCCTTCAACAGGTTAAAACATTTGTGGAAGAGACTGTCATCAAATAACACTTCTAAAAGGTATGTGTTTTAGTTAATTTGGCTAATAACTTAATTGAATGAATAGCTAGTTAATGTAAAAAAATGAGTACTTGTTTATATCAACAGTATTTTAAATAATTGTCGAGCGTTGATTTGTGTTTAAATAAATCAACGGCTTACATGAGTTTACCAATAAATATGTCATGATTTTATTTATTTAAAGTAATATTGATGTTTAACTAAATTTTTTTTATTTAATTAATATAAATTATCTTTTTAATTATGTGTTTTTAGTTATTATTTTGAGATAAATTATTTTGCTAAAATTACAATTTGTAAAAAGTAATAAATTATAGATAATCAACGTAAAGTAAAAATAAAATTTTATTGATAAAAAATAAGTGAATGAAGTAAGATTCTAAATTGCTACTAAACAAATGTATGGAGAGTATTTGTTGGTCTGAGCCCGGTATTTCCGACCCACTGAACCGAGACTAATCCTGTTTGGGAAGGAGTTTTGGATGGTTAGGTTTCATTCTCCTCCCAAACGATATTGTTGGGGATCGAATCGCAGTCCGCCTTACTAAATTCAACTTCAATCACCACTGAATCAAAATACGCTTGGTTATTGAGAGTACTTGTTAATGTGATAATATCATGTGTGAAAAAATTGGTTAAAATACCTCTTTTAGAATTTGAATTGTAAATTATTGTTAATAATATTGTTTATTGCAATTTGAGTTGAATTAGATTTGGAGATTTCTATAAGAAATTGAGTAAAGTAATTATTAATTTTGTATGATTTAGAACAAATCAATTTTACGAATATGATAATTATTCATAAATAAAGAGAGTAAAATACATTGTCTGGGCACATCAAGCAAGACGTAAATTGAATTACAGAACATAAAATTGGCATTATTCTGGGATTAGCAATGATATTTTTGGAGTTTTTATGTCATTTTAATGGTGTTTAATATGTTTAAATTTAATATGAAAGAGATAACTCCAAAAAAACCACAGCCACAAAAACTGATTCACGGGTGAAAATTAATGTGGAACACCATTATTTTCTTTAAAAGTTTAAAAAGAGGGATCACCTTTTGGTAAGTTTTAATATAAGCACATTTAAGGAGGGGACTTAATGAGTTCTTTTCTTCATTTTACTAAACTGTATTGATTACATAAAATTAAAATTGTTTATTACTGAATAAATCGAATATTCAGATTTATTTTCGTTAGATCTAACAGTCGAAAATGTTTGTCATAAAACTCCCCTTTCCTTTATCATTTGAATTTTTACTTAAAGTTTCTAACTCATCAATATTTTGTCCAACCAAACTGAAATTTGAGAACAAGTTGCTGAAATGCTCGTTAATCGGATATTGTTGTGACTCATGTTATAAAAATCGGACAGAATCGACCAGTTAAATTGGTGAATTGATTACTAATTTAATCTAGTTTTACTATTTAAATTGTTCTACAAACGAATTGGCTTGATAACACTAGTTAAATATAAAATTGATACGGTTCGCTTGCACAACGATTTGAATGGTAAAATTCAACCAGATCAATGATCTATTTCCTTATTCAACTCTTTTTTATAACATTACATTTAACCAATTTAGAGATCGAGAGTAAGTTGTTCAAACCATCGTCAATCTTCCATCCAATCAAATTGAAGATGTAGCATAATTGCAATATAATTTATAGATAACAGATTTGGAATTATGTTTTGGCAAAAGCATCTGATTATGAATGAGAGTTTCAGTGGCACATTACAAGATTCTGCGAATTTAAAATTCACCCTTATTTAAGCATTTTTTTTCTATTTTCTCCTCATTTTTACCTCAAATTCACTATAAACTCATTAGATTTTTCTGATTTAGGAGAACATCTACCTAACGTAAGTTATCCTACTTTACATTACAAATTATTATAGATGTTTTCTAGTTATTTAATTGTTGTTGTAACAAATTAGATAATTTTTAGTAAATCATGACTTATTTTACATGCAACGTGTTTTTTTTAGTAGATAGGATTTTAAGTAATATTTCATAATTAGGGAGTAAATTTTAATTTATATAAAGATAATTAATTTAATTATAATATTTTAAATTTAATAACTAATTTAAAAAAAAAAATTTGTCAACATTTAATGTCCACGTATACGCTAATTTAGCGTCCACATGGGCACTAAATTAGCGTCCATGTGGACAGTAAATTAGCGTCCAAGTGGAGGCTAATTAGAACAAGAAGTAAACAATCTCGACTTTATAGGATGGATGAGAGCAAGATTAGTTGTTGTGACTTTACTTGACACAGCCTCATGGATGCTTATACTAAGCAATTTAGAATTTGATAGATCACTTGACAAGTAAGGTTGTAATCGAGCTAAGTAAAGGTTTAAAGTTTTTAATCCTGATTTGTTTAAAACTTTTAGAGTATGAGTTTGAGTTGAATTTTTTTATTGAGCTTAAAATTTTATTTAAGTTTAGCTTGTTTAAAATTTGCAAGTTAGTAGATCTCTTTACAATTTTTTTTGGAGTTTGGCTAAATAAGAATTAAAATGCAATTTTGTTAAATGGAAAAAGACAACAAAAAGCGTTAGGTGGCCGAGAGAGAGAACAATCTGATGGTGATAAAAAACTAAGATTTGGTGGTTGATGCATCACATGATTTAAAAAATTAGAACTAAGATGAAGTGAGAAAAATTAGTTTCACACAAAACAACATAATTTTACACTAAAATATTGTAATTTAAATATTAATTGTAACTATTCGTGGAATAAAAAATAATTTTTAAGTTAATTCATCTAAAACAAATTACATATTAGACATTAGAATTTATTTTTCAAATAAAAATTTGTGGCTATCACAAATCTAATCGGAGTTAAATTATTTTGTTCACCTCATGGTTAAAGAAGATAAGTTGGTCTCAAATAGTGCCTAAAAGGACTATGGATTGAAAGTTAGGGAACGAAAGTTTATATGCTCACTTAAGGAAAGTTGGCTAAGATATAAAACCATTAAGTATTGAGTTTTCAACTTTACAAGATGCTAATACACTGTTAAAGTTCATAAACATATGTTTGTTTACTTAAGGGGAAAGAAATTTTCAAATGAGTTTTAAGTATACAATTATGTTTTCACTATTGTGGAAATAAAATTTTATAACACACTATAAGCATTAAGTCATATTTTTTATTGCGTAAGAGCTACATGTACTTGGCAGTAGTGAAAGACCATTAACTCATCTAGTGATAGTACATTTATACTTCTTTCAGATAAAAAAAATTCAACGCGTTCAGTTAATTTTTGAGCAATTCAATATAAACTCTGTGATTGTAGATCCATTGATTAAGGTATAAACACTTTAGGCCTTTTCATGAGTGCATACTCAAATGGCGTTTTCCAGTCAAAAGAAAAATTTAGTGTAATGAGATTATATTTTTGGCTCATTACTTCATTGTTATCATGATAATAGTTTGATTTCATAAGGTGAGATCAGTTGAAAATAAACATGTTACAAATCAGATTATGTGAAATTTTCTTACTACATATCCACATTTGATCCAGGTCATTTAGTTATGTTAGTACATGTGACCATGTCGAGTTTAGTTGTGCCTTATGTACTACAATCAAAGTCCTATTGATTCTTGTGCTAATTGGCAGGATTGATATAAAATGATGAACTACGGTATTGCATTCTTTGAACAACTTCAATTTGATAGCAACATGCATACAATTATATTAAGTTTATATCTGCACATGGTGTTGCGTTCAATTGAGAGATTGTTGGATTTATGGACTAACGATTGACAATTTGTGTTTTATATATTAATGCATTTTGGCATGTAGATGTACATGCGTTGCAGTTATTAATCTTATGTTGATCACTATACAAAAGTTTAATAGCCCAATTAAAGTTATCTACTTAATTAAGTATTGACATGTCACTTTATAATAAGTATGAGTCACATTTTAATACGTATAAAAATTTGGGATATAAGCTACTTTATTGTAGACATAATTTGCAAATTATACTATATATAAAAGGTTGTGGTTCCTAATTGAACACACTAGAAACAGAACATACATTTATTATGTTTTTTTAACTACTCTAAAGGAAACCTCGTCTCTCTTCGAAAAACAAGTAGATAAAAAAGTGTGCGTATAACCATAAAAAAAGAATCAAATGTGAAAATTATTACATTACTAATAATATTACAACAATAAACACTTACCATAATAAATTATTTTATTTCCAATAATATTGCAATAATATACAAATTAGAAATACAAATCTCAACTCTCTAGTATAACTTTAAAGGGAACTGCATCTCTGCAACAATAATTTAGTATAACATAATTAGTATAAAAAATATTTAATATTGTTTAGTATAAATACCATCAAAATAAGATTATAAAAATATAACAAAAATTTAACAAATATAATGTGGTAACATATACCTTAAATAAAGTTAGAATCAACTTAAAAAATAATTGTGTAGGGATGACGAAACAATCCGTACTTGTGGGGACCTGATTCGACCCAATTCGAACATGCAGGATTTTTTTAAAATTTAACGGGAACAAAATTGGACATAGAACAATCCAAAAATAAAAGACCTGATTGATATTTAGTGCACCCGTCTCATTTTCTACCACGAACATGTCCACTATATAAAAATATAAAAATAATATAATATATAATGTAATATAAAACATCTTACATATTTTTTGAGGTTTTTATTATAAAAATATAATCCAAGCACTTAGAGCATCCTCAATTAATAGTCTCTTATAGAGAGTCTATTCTCTTATTTAAGAGAGTAAATGAAAAAAAAAAAGAGCTCTAAGAGAATCTATTAAAATTATGTAACTCTTTTAATTTTAAGAAAGTTGAATAGTATTTATCTTGTTTAAGAGAGCAAAAGGTGACTCTTTTAATATATTTTATAATATTTTTTAGGGAATAATATGAAAAATGATGTATAGATAGTTAGTGATAATTGTTGATTTTATTAATAAAATATTATAAGATAATTGTGTAAAGAGTAATTTAAAGAGTGTTATTGGAGTGATATATAATTTTAGAGAGAAAATAGTTAAGAGAGTGAATAAAAAAATAATATTTAAGTGAAAAAATAGGAGAGTGTTGTTACGGATGCTCTTACACTTTATTCTTGAATTACACTCCATCTGCCACATTTTATGTGAAAGAAATTTTTTTAAGTTAAATTTTATAAAAATATTAATTATATTATATTTTTTATTTGCCTCTTATATTAGTAGAGTATGAGAAAAATGAATGATTAGTCATTACTAATGAAGGTTAATTTACACATTTGAATTTTTTCCCATAAGCAATTTTCTCAATAATCCAACACATATTATTGCAGAAAGTGCAACAAAGAAAATGTACTTAACTTTCTTTATTTCCACAAATTAAACTGATACTCCTCGAGGCATAATCCCAACGAGATAATTGTGAAAGTGAGGAGAGTGAAAAGAAGTGATGAAAATAAGTGTCGAGTGGGTAAGATGAGGATGAATGGAAGTGTTGAAAGTAGGGGTGACCGGTGATCGGGTTGAGAGGTGATTTTCAGATCAAACTGATTATAACGGGTTGAAAAAATGACAAATTAAACCAAACCAATCATTTTTTGCAGACCAAATCAAACCAGACTACTCTTAGCGGTTTGAATTGGTTGAGTTGACGGGTTGAAAAAAGGTACAAATTTCAATTCTATTATCTCAAACCGTCTTATTTTTTAGTTTAATAATAATACTTTTTTTTATCTATGATATTTTCTGCTTTTAGTATATTAAAATTATAATTTTAAATATAACATTAACAAAATTAAAGTTTTAATAAAAATCTCAAAGTTTAAACTTAATAAACATTATTAACATATAACATTATTAATATAGAATTTATATAGTGGTTGGTTCGGTTTTGGTTTGGGTTGAGAATCCATTAACTTGAAACTAAACAAAATCATGGCGGGTTAAAAAAAAGTCCAAACCGCGACCAAATCGAACCGCTAAAAAATCAATAAAAGCAGTTTGATTCATATTAATTTTGGTTTAGAGTGATCGATTTGGTTTTTTTTGTTCACTCCTAGTTGAAAGTAGTGAAGCTTGTTAAAATAAAATGGAAAGAAGGAAGAGATGAGAAGGGTGTGTGGAGTCTGATGGGATGGGATGTGATGTGAGGAGAGTAAGTTAAGGCTGTAATTATAGAGGTTGAGAATGCCAAGGCTCTTCACATGCCAATTTACAAAGGGCTGAAAATCATGTCACACATACATCAAAGAATTAACTATTTAGGGTACATCTTTTGAGTAACTTTTTATTTTTAAAAAATATTATTTTTTTTATTTTTTTTAAATAAATACTTATATCTATATTTTGTTTGTTAAAATGTTTATTTTATTATTTTTTATAGTTTACTTAAATTCAT
Organism: Breynia disticha f. nivosa; assembly: GCA_948193385.1. Classification (NCBI taxonomy): domain Eukaryota; kingdom Viridiplantae; phylum Streptophyta; class Magnoliopsida; order Malpighiales; family Phyllanthaceae; genus Breynia; species Breynia disticha. The sequence goes on from CANYCX010093217.1 coordinate 24,491, forward strand.
TATTTAAGGATATTTTAGATATATATAATTTTTTAATATTAAATCTCACATATCTACTTTTAAATGTTATTTCTTCTCAACTCTATCTTATCTTTAATTCAATTCCTTCTCAAACAGAATCCATTATTTATTTTTTATTTCTCTTTTACTCTCATACGGTCATCACCGTCATCTCTCTTCTCACGCCTTTTATTTTCCTTCTTTTTTTGTTGGCTTAAAACATTACATCCTTCTTTTTCGTTTTCTTTTTCTCACTTCTTAACATATTAAATTTTTTTCACAACTATTCATCTTTTTTGAGTTCTTTTTTTGTGTTTTAATTTTTGAAATTGAAAGTAAAAGTCTTAATGAAAGAAAGTTTCAGGAAATCAGAGAAACCATTGGTAAATTTTAATATGAGGCTCCTAAAAACTCAATGAGACCCTTTCTTCGTTTAACTGAAAATGTACAGATTACGTAAAATTAAAACTGTTTTTAGTAAATAAATTAAAGGCTCAAATTTATTTTTACAGAATCGAACGACTCAGAGCTGTTGCCTCAATGAGTCCCCTCTTTGAGGGGACTCACCATAAAAGTCCCCCAAACCATTGGGAGAGAAAAGTTTGTTATGAAATGATTGGTTTCATTTTTTTTGTTTGCTTCTTTACATGTCTGTATATATACACTCCTTTTGTCCACTAGCTACAACTTTACAAAAAGAATAAAGTAGCAATAACTATCAACTACACTCTACTCCATACAACATGTATATTGCCTATACTATTAGCTCTCTTATTCCATGATACAGCTCCATCATAATGCCTTGTTTTTCGACACTCTCCCTCAATTTGAGTATTCTTCTCATGGATGTTCAAAATGCTCAAATTGCTCAACAGGTTCTGGAAAGAAGACTTTGACAGGGCTTTTGTAAATAGGTCACTGCTGACTTGTGTGTACATATTGTGGTTTTATCTCCCCTGCAATCACCCTTTCTCTTATGAAGTGACAATCAATCTCCACATGTTTCGATCTTTCATGGAATACTGGATTTTTCGACAAGTTAATTGTCGATTGATTGTCACAAAACATGACTACAGGCCCTTCATGTTTAACCCCAAAATCTGACAGCAATGCTTTAAGTCAAATTACTTCACAGCAGCATCCTGCCATTGCTCTATATTCTGCTTCGTTTGAACTTCGAGCTACGAGTGACTGCTTTTTGGATTTCCAACTCACCAACGAAGTTCCTAATTGGATGCAAAAACCACTCATTGATCTCCTTGTGTCTTTGCAGCTAGCCCTATCACTATCACTATAGGCATTTCATCTCAATCCTGAATCTGCAGCAAAAAAAAGCCTTGCCCCACAGTGTGTTTCAGATACTTAAGTACCCTGAATGCAGCAACCAAATGCGATTTACGTGGTTTCTCCATGAACTGAGATAAAGAGTGTGACACATAGCTGATGTCGGGTCAAGTGAAACATAAATATATCATCTTTCCCACTAGTTTCCTGTAATTAGTTGCTTTCACCAAAGTATCATTCCCAAACTTGCTCATTTTGTATTGACATCCATTGGAGTACTTGATGGCTTAACTCCTAGATATCCATATTCTTCCAATAAAGTATATTTTCTCTGGTTCAAAATGATGTCTGTCTCTGATCTTATTAACTCAAGCCCCAGAAAGTAATGTGGGGCTCCCATGTCTCTCACCTTAAATTTCATTGATAGGAAGTCTTGAAATTTCTTTATTGTTGTTGCACATGCACTCCCTATCAATAAATCATCCACATAGACCAAGACATACAACTTTGTTTTTCCTTCAGTCTTGCCAAAAAGTGAGTAATCTTCCTTGGATTGTTCAAATCCATCTTCCATCATTGTTGTTGTTAATTTTAGGTTCCATTGTCTGGAAGCCTGTTTAAGTCCGTAAAGAGACTTTCTGAGTTTCAATACCTTCTTCAATCCTGTTGGGCACTCCCCCTGAATCACATAACCCGAAGGCATTTCCAGATACACTTCTTCTTCTAAGTCTCCATTTAAAAGGCATTGCTCACATCCATTTGATTTAATTTCCAGTTCTGGGCTGCTGCAATTGCCAGAAACATTCTGACTGTACTGTGTTTAGCAACTGGACTAAAGGTTTCATTGAAATTGAAACCTTCTACTTGACTATATCCCTTCGCAACTAATCTTGCTTTGTGTCTTTCTATACTCCCATCTGCATTCATCTTTTGCTTGTAAATCCATTTACAGCCTACAGTATGTTGACTGCATGGAACATTAACAACTTCCCACGTTTTATTTTCATCCAATGCCTCAAGCTCAGTTTTCATTTCCTTTTTCCAGCACTCATGTTTAACTGCGTCTTCATATGTATCAGGTTCAATGATGGATGATACTGATGCAACTAAGGCTCTATAGGACTCTGACATGTTTTTAGTGGAAAGGTAGTTTTGAATAGGATATCTCGTGACACAGTTTGATCTTAACACAGGCATACTTGTTTCATAAGCTTCTAAATAGCTAGGTGCATTCCCAGTTCTGTTACTTATTCTTGGAGAAGGAATGAAAGAAGAAGGTACAGATGAAGGTGGCACTTGCACTGAGGTTTCTGCAGATTTAATGTCCAGATTTTGAGCAGAATCCTCATCACATGACTCAACCTCTTGGAATTTAGGAAGAGATAACGAGACAAAATCCTGTGACGAAGGCTTTTCTCTATATGAAAAAATGGTCTCATGGAAGACTAAATCACGTGACAGGAAAGTTTGACGAGAATTGATATCATACAATTTATAGCCTTTCACATGAGATGGATAACCAATAAATACGCATTTGCGTGCTCTAGGAGAAAATTTGTTTCTATGCGCAGTTAAGGTAGAGGCAAAACAAAGAGAACCAAACACTCGATAGTGATCATACTTAGGCGGCTTGTGGAACATCATCTCATAGGGTGTTTTATTCTTAAGGATAGGAGTTGGTTTTCTGTTTATAATGTATGTTGCAGTAAGAACTGCATCTCCCCAGAAAAACAATGGTAAATTGGCTTGAAAGATCAATGATCTTGCTACAACAAGGAGGTGTTGATGTTTTCTTTCTACAATGGTATTTTGTTGTGGAGTTTCCACACATGTTAGTTGGTGAATGATACCATTTTCTGTAAAGAAATTTTTCAAATTGAATTCAACAACATTGTCTGATCTTATGATCTTTATGTTACTCTTGAATTGGTTTTTGACATATGACAAGAAACTGGGTATGAGTGTGTTGACTTCATGTTTGTTTTTTCATGAGAAATGTCCAGGTCATTCTTGTGTAATCATCAACTAGAGTAACAAAATAATGGCATTTAGACAAAGAGGCTATTGAATATGGCCCCCATATGTCAGCATGTATAATTTCAAATGGTTTTTCTGTGTTCTTTTCATGTAAGAAAAATGGTAGTCTCTTTTGTTTGGCAAGTGGACAAACATTGCAAACAAAATCAGAAGTAACAACAGCTTCATTTGCTTGCAAAATCATCCTTATTCTCTCCTTAGATACGTGCCCCAATCGATAATGTCATAAGTCGAATGTATGATCAAATGACACACTATTGTAGAAGGTTTTGACCAGATTTGATGATGACAAATCAAGGAAATATAAGCCAGCTGTTACTTTATAAGTTCCAATCCTGATCTTGGAAAAATGATCTTGGATATGACAAGAATTGGAAGAAAAGATAATGTCATAATCCCCAGATTTTACTAACTTGCTAACAGATAGCAAATTAAATCTGAAATTAGGAACTAGCAGAATATTTGACAACAAAAGGTTAGGATATAATTGAACACATCCTACATGGGTTACTTGCAATCGTGTTCCATTTGGGAGGCCTACAGATACGTTATTAACAGGATGACAAGACAAAAATGAATTCCTAGAACATATGATGTGATTAGACGCACCAGTATCAACTATCCAACTCGACTTACTGACTTCAGAATCTAGAACAACACAGACTGAATTATGTTCATGGTGTAGAATGGTTATACCTTATGGTTGTCCTTTAGATGAGCTTTGAACCTGAGACGCAGAGACAGTATTCACATCGTGTGCTTCATGCCTAGTGTTCAACTTCTGCATTTGTGCCTTCAACAATTGAACTTGTTCAATCAATTCATTGTGAGACATATCAGCTACACTTCCTTCTTTAATACTTGTTACGTTCTCCTTTTCATCACTTCCTTCTATAGACTTCAAATGGTAATCCACATCTGTTTCAAATCCACCAGACACATGATTTGCTCTGGGAAAACAAGAATTGTGCAGAGGATGTCCAGGTGGATAACCCACCAGCTTGTAACATTTATCCTTCACATGACCACTTTTCTTGCAGTATTGACACACCAAATCTGTACCATAATTTCTCCTTTCCTGATTGTAAGGCCTCTGAAAATTCCTTTGTACTGTCATAACACTCATTTCATTAATCGGGTTTGTTGCATTATTACTTGTAATCAACATCCTCTGTGATTCTTCTTGTAAAACCATATTCAATGCATCATCCAACCCAGGAATTGGTCTCATGGACACAATTTGTGTTCTAATATGCGAGAATGAATCATTCAACCCATTTAAAAATTTAAACAAGTAATCCTTTTCTTGAGCTAACACAAAAACCTCAAAACATTCATCATTACATTTCCCGCAAGAACAATGTGGCAATGGTCGAAATAGTTTCAGTTCTTCCCATAGAGCATTCAGCTCATTAAAGTAATCATCGACAGATCTCGTACCTTGAACGATCGTGCACAAACGTTGCTGAATGTGACATATCTTCACATCATCTAGTTTTGCAAACCTTTTCTTCAGAATGCTCCAAATCTGCAAAGCTGTCTTGCTATAATAAACTTGTGATGCTATAGAAGGAGAAAGTGATTTTAATAACCAAGCAAGTACTAAGTTGTTGCATCTTGTCCATGTTTCAAACATCTGATCATCTTTTGGTGGGCAAGTGATCGATCCATCAACAAATCCAACTTTGTTTCTTATTGACAAAGCTAATAAAAATGCATGGCTCTATGTGGAATAGTTGTTTATGGTGAGTTCTGGAGTAACTGCCACTGAGGCATGATTATCACTATGGAGTAAGAAAAATGGTGAATGTGGGTCATCTGCTGGGGAAACTTTCGCAGAAGATGAAGATGTCATACTTGATTGTATAAAAGCTTGTGATTAATTGCTTATCAGAGACGAAATGGCTCTGATACCATTTCAGGAAATCAGAGAAACCATTGGGAGAGAAAAGTTTGTTATGAAATGATTGGTTTCATTTTTTTTTGTTTGCTTCTTTACAGGTCTGTATATATACACTCCTTTTGTCCACTAGCTACAGCTGTACAAAAAGAATAAAATAGCAGTAACTATCAACTACATCTACTCCACACAACATGTATATTGCCTATACTATTAGCCCTCTTATTCCATGATACAGCTCCATCATAATGCCTTGTTTTACGACAAAAAGAAGTGTAGTGATGGTATGAATGATCTTGAACAATCGAAAAGAGTGGTTCATAAGAATATTTCAAATGGTTCAAAATAATTTAAATAATTTAAATAATTTAACATAGTTCAAATGTTTCGAGTGGTTTTAAAATAGTTCAAAATAATTCTCATAAAAAACACTTTTGTGACTTTTTATATCTCAATAAAGGAAATATCTTTTTAGATTTTTTTTAATTGGTTGAAATTGAAGTTTTATTGAAAAATGATTTATATGTGGAAAGAGTTTGAAACGGTTAGATGATTTGCGTAATTTAAGGGGTGGTTATTCCGTTGATTTCCTCTTTTATCCTTTTAAATAACGTGAGCACATTTTTAATTAAATATATGAAAGAAACAAATTTAATTTAAACTTATTTAAATTCAAATATTTGTTACACATTTAAATTCAAATGTATGACAAATTTTTTGAATAATGAAAGATATCATTTTTGTTGATATGTATATTTATTATGTCATATGAGTAAAAAAAATATGCTAACATTTGTATATATTATGTTTAAAAAATAAAATATGTATTATTAACCCAATATTATCATTGGTAAACCCACTTATTAGATTTGAGAATTCAAGTTAATGAATTAAGTTAATGAAATTAATTCCATTTAACTAATTTAGACAATTGTTTGATCATTTTCCTTTAACTAAATTAGGTAATTATTTACTTAAACAAAAATCTGCTCTTTCATTTCCTTGAACTAAAATATTTAAATTAAATATATTATATGCTATGCTAGTTGAATTATAGCTTTACAAATATTATATCATGATATATATGAAAGGAGGCACAATATAATGGATTCTCAATTAAAAAATCTCATTCAAATTAGTAAAATTATACTAATGAAAATATGATGAGTTATTATATTTTTATTTTCGAGAAACTCGTAAATAAGAATACAGAGCTATTGATATGACACGGACAAAGTCTAATTTTGTAAATAACATTATAAATTATTTTTAAAAAAGCATGAATTATGTTCATAGGTATAATTATATAATTACCTTTCAAACACATCAATAAAAGAACTTCTATGCACAATTCAGGGACATAATCTTTCATACTATCACTATCTCAAAGCTATGTTAGAATTCATACTCTTACTCTATCAAAGCCTACAATAATTCATACTGACTTTAGCGTCGTAGAGTTTTCAGAAGATCAACCGATCTCACTTCATCTTATTTTGTTGGATTTGGAGCGCATGTGCTCAGCTCATGACCAAATTATCTACGTGGTTGTAAATTCAAGGCAACAACAAAATCATTATCTTCTCTTTCTTCATCTACAAATCTCCACATTGATGCCCCTTTTCACACCTCTAATCCAACTTGTAGCAGTACATTAGCTTAGCAGCAGCTGGTTCTTTCTTAAAACAATTGATGGTTAAGATCAACTGATGTTCTTAATTATTAAACAAAAAATGATGGATCAACATGACTAATTGGTGCTAAAAATCAAATTTACAGGCACCATTTCTGTTAGGTTGGGACAATGTTAACCACTAAAAAAATCGCTTATGCGAAAAAGACTCAAGTGCATGAATCGATCGTATGCTTTATTCGCGAAGTAGTATTCCATTCGTGTCATGGGGGTTATCAGTTTGAGCGAGTGAGGAATTTGATGAACATAGATGTGAAGATGACAGACACAAATAGGCGTGAGTTTTTCAAATCATAGAACAATTAGACCATGCAGTTGATGACAGTTACTCCACTTGCCCAGATGTCATGAATGTAGGATGGCATATTCACTAAAGGTGTACGTGACACAAGAGCAGAAAGAAAGATGGCGAAACCGTTAAAAAATGGGTAACTGCTCGAGATATCTTTAAATTGAGGAAACTTTGAATGAAAGGGATACATAAACAACACAACACCCTTTACATTTTCTTTTCCCAAGTTTTTGTAGTGTATACATAGTTAGAAATTCACTTATTAAAAGAGCCAAAGTGACCGTTTTCAAATGACAAGTCAGCTGTCATCTGAGGCGTCTAGTGTATTCCTTTAATTCTTAGTTTGTAATTTACTTTCTTAACCTTAGTTTAATTGCATCATTTCATTTCTTTTACTTTCTTGCATATTGTTTACTTATTTATCATTTTCCGTAGACTAGTGTAACGTAACTTAATTTAGTGCTTAGTTAGCCCATAATTTAAAAGTCCTAAGCTTTTAGTCAATACGAAGTCATACTCGAACTATTAATCATTTGAATTTCAATTAAATTATATTTTATTCTTTTTCTAAACAAAAATGATTAAAAGGAGGTCAATAAATTGGCGACCACATTGGAAGTTGATTTAACTTTTGTTAAAATGGCTTAGTGTGTTACGCGAAGCAATGCACTAGTTGGCTAAGATAGTCCGACTAAATTAAACGAGTTTGGAAATCTTGATGGAGAGACTCGTTCTCCAGAAAGATCAAACTCTAAATCATCATCTACTTCAAATATTCCTAAAAATGATTTTCAAGAATATTATGAGGCCAAAATGGTCAAAATAGAAAAAAAAATACAGAACTTACAAAAGAAATATTGAAAAGTCAGTCGGCCAAAATTCAGTCTCACATTGACAAATATTGGACTTAGAAGATTTTGCTCAACAGCGGAGGAAGTCTCTTTGAGAATAAGTTTTAAGAACATATAGAGAAAGTTTGCTAAGTCTTTGAGAATGAATTACTTATTTTACTGAAAATGTACAGTTTATGTAAAATAAAAATTATTTTTACTGAATAAATCAATTACTCAGATTTATTTTTACTGCATCGAATGCTCAAGATCCGTTGTCTCAATAAGTCCTCTTTTGAGGGAACTCACTGTAAAAGTTCCCACTCATTGTTCAGGCAGAACATAATTTAATGATAAATAATTGTTCGCACAGATTATTCGACGAAATGTGTAAAAAAAAACTTCATGACTTAAACGTTCCTAATTAAAGAAATGGTGGAATTGACGCGAGTACCTTGTGTGCACATGTTACTTATGCCAATTTACATCTCAATTTTAATATGAGTTCTTTATGATTTAATGAGATAATAAATTAAAACCGTCAAATATAATAAAAACAAATTTAAAATTTTAACTTTATAAAATAAATTAAAAAATAATTTTTTTACTATATCGAACGGAACGGTCTTACTCCGCTACCTTATTGACTCCTTATTTTAAAAGGATTCATAATAAAAATTCTTACACATTTGTAAATAAAGATGAAGAGCTGGCAAGTGACAACTACGGTACACATAAAAGAGTGTGCTGATTGTACTTAGTCTTGTTGGGCAGCGAAATGGGCCACTACTGCTTCACATACACGCGGACTGGAGTGCTTAAATCGCATCAAATCACTGTAAAAATGCCCAGTTTTGCATCACATTAACCACAAAATAGTAAAATGTACTACAAACTAACGATTATTTTATTTAATCATACGTTTTGAATGTCCTTTTTTACTGTTACCTTTTTAAAAAAATCCTCAAAATTTTAGCACTTGTTTATCTCTTTTTTATTTTCCAAAAAAAGGGAAACACTTCTTGAAAAACTTGGTGCAGAAATTATACTAGTGTATCCGGAAATTATAGTATTTCTAAACTAAGGGAATTAATAAAGCAGAATAGTTAGAAATTAATATTGCGAGCGTAAAGCTGATTTTAGATTCAAACCATTGTATCAAAATAACAAAATGAGCAACTTTATCATTTTAAATGTAATTGACTAAATGATGACAAAGAAAATCATCAATAACAGTATTAACAAGCATAAACTAAAGTGTCGAGGAAACTGAAACTGAATTGCTTGAAGTAATAATAATAACATTAAAATATGAAATAGGCAGCTGAAAAGTAAAAATAAATAATAAAATAATAAAAAGTTAGCTAAAAACTAAAGACGGCGACAATTTAGACCAGATGCCAAATGTTATTTTTAGGGATTAGTTGTTGAAAACGTACATTGAGGTCTGAAAATATAAATTGTTGATCTGAAATCGAAATGAAGTCTAGGAGAGCAGAAAATAAAGTTATTGAGATGAGAACACAGCCAGCTCAAGGAAGAGTGGTTGAGAATGTAGACCGGAGATTGAAAATATAAATTGTAGAGTATAAACTAAATAGGGAGAAAATAGAGTCAGGAGAAGAATATAGTTTTTTTTGTCTGAGCTCCGGTATCTCCGACCCACAAAACTGAAGATAAATACAGAATTTGTACAAGAAAAAAAGGTTTCTACATATTTTATGTAGATATGTATTTGTCTGAGTTGTTTTTAGTTGAGTTGTTTCTGTCCTTCTTGACTTTAACCTTCTCCACGTAAGATAAGAATCAATTACCTTCGGTTTTCCTTTTAATTCCTATTGATTGATTTCAAGCATGATTTGTAGATTTTCTTTCCATCTTGGTTGTCAAATCTGCTTGATATTTCTCAGAAATTAAACTTTTCATATTCTGCTTAATTTCCTTGATTCAATCCCTATATTCATTATTTGATCAATGACTTTCATAATCAAATCTTTGGCCACGATATGTGCTCATTTAGATATGTTTTAGTCCTGGTAGACAGAGAGAATGATTTAAATCTTATTCAAGATCTCGAGTGACAATTTGATAATGTGACAAGTAGATGAGAAAGATGTGCACATAACACTAATAAAAGAGTTAAATATGTAAACTAGTACATTATCAATAATATTACAATAATATACACATATTACAATAAATTATTACATACCAATAATATTACAATAATACACAGATAAAAAAATTACATATCTCAACTTTTTAGTATAACTTTAAAATATACTTAAAATTTGCAACAATAATTTAGTACCACGAAAATCAGATTATAAAAACAAACAAAAATTTAACAAAAATAATGTTGTGAAATATAGCTTAAATAAAATTAAAATCAACCTAAACAATAATTAAAAATAAAGAAGTGTGGTTATTTATTAATTATAAGAATTAAGAAATGGAATCCGTGCTATCCTACTAGTAGTACGCGTGCACATGTTAATTAAACTAAATTTTAATATGAGTCTTTTTAACGGAATTTAATAAAATCATAAATTAAACGGTTAAATATAATAAAAACTAATTTAAATTTTTAATTTTATAAAATAAATTAAAAATTCAAATTTATTTTTATTATATTTAATTATTTTGTGCGGCTTTTTTATTAAGTCCGTTGTTTAAGAGAACACAACATTTAAGAAGTGATTGTACTATAGTCCTATTGGCACCACGCTGCAGAGAAATGTGAGTTGGCGAAAATGGGCCATTACTCCTCCACGTACACGTGGACTCGACTGCTGAATTGGCATCACATCACTGTAAAAATGTCAAGCTTCGCATCATATCATCGCGAAATAGTACAATGAATTACAAACTCACAATTATTTTAAATGTCCTTTTTTTACTGTTTTTTTTGAAAAAATCCTCAATTTTTTAGTTTTCTCTATTTTAGTTTTTAACAAACACTATTTTTATATAAACAATTTTTATTTATATATATATTATGTTTTGTTTAAAATTTATTTTTATTATCGTCAAATTATTGACAATTTTATTTCTCAATACAATTCTATTAATCTAAATATTTATTATTTGATTAAAATATCAAATTAAATATAAACGATGTTGTAAAATTATATGATGATTTTTAATTACAATTAACGTAATTACTGGTTTTAATTCATATAATTTATCTAAAATTGTCTATTAATATGGCACGAAAAGAATATTTATTTTTTAGTATTAAATTTTTAATTTTATTATATAATTCTAATTTTTTTGAAAAACCAAACAAAGAAACGGATCATTTCATCTAATAAATACTTTGTTTTTAACTATCATTATATTTAGTTGATATGAATAAATGCTAAAAAGGCCAAGGAGGCTTGACTCAACTGGTAAAGTCGAAGATCTCAGATTTCTTCCCAGCCTTGCAACATGGGTTCGAATCTGCCCGACGACACTTTGCTGGTGGGCTACCGACCTAGGCTTCCTTGGTGGTCACACGTCCGGAAAGAGATCCCTTCCCGCTCAGTGTGGTTTTGTGGCGTAAGGCCGCCCGCTGAGTTGGCCTTCTTGCAGACCCTTCTGACAGCTCCGGCTGCTGGGTGGATCCCCTGCTAGGTATTCGCTCCCTGACCGGGTTCTTTGTGGTTGAGCTCCCCTTGTACCCATTTTTACCTAACAAAAAAAAGAATAAATGCTAAAAAAGATAAACTCTAACGACTCATTTGGTTATTTAGGAAGTTAAATTCATCTTCTTACTAAATTAAACACTTTATTTTTTTTTATTCTAAGGAAATTATTTAGTAAAACTTAGGTAAATTGATCTTCTTTAGTAAAATTAAACCACTTTTACTATTTTATCTCTAAATTTATCTAATGAAATATGTAATTGGTTATTAATAAGGATAAGCATATAAATATTAATTTATATAAAAATTGAATAAATCTTATTTACTTCTCGAATAGTATAATTTAAAATAAACAACTTTTGTTATTACATCCCACAAAGTTATTTCTCAAAAAATATAAATTTCCAAAAAATAAACTTCGAATTTAAAATAAGTGAGGCTTAAATAAATTTTACATAAAAGAGCAAATTATTTACAAAACAGTTTTTTGAATATAAAAAATTATTAGTAAAAAAGTCCAAAAGAAAAACAAAAACTACTGTTTAATATAAATTTCTCGAAGCAGACAACGGTTGGTGAAAGTGATATACTTTCTGCATTTTCAACGATTATAATAAATTAATAATAGTTATTAAAAAAAGGCAAAATAAAAATAAAGATAAAATAATATAGAAACAATAGTTTTGTTCTGTGAACATTTTGAGCAACAGAATCTTGTTGATCATAATTACAAGCATATGATTAGAGCATTTCTAATAGGGTCTTTAAAAGATTGTATTGGCTATTTATAGATAATTTAACTAAATTTTTTATTCTAATGTATTCCCTATTTATTTCTTTATTTTTTAAAAAATGAATAGAAAGTTTATTTAAAGTTAAAGAGTCATATTTGGCTCTTTATTTTCTCTTTCACATATAATATTTTTTTTTGTCAAGCCCCGGTATCCTCGACCCACTGGGCCGAGACTAATCCGGTTCGGGAAGGAGTTGGGGGTTAAGGTTCATTTCCCTTCCAATCGACATTGCGGGGGATCGAACCGTAATCCGTCCTACCAAGTTCAGCCCCCATTACCACTGAACCAAGAGGTCGTTGGTAATATTTTCTAGTCATTCTATCTCTCAAACAGTATGCATACCAAAATATCTATAGTAAAATCTGTAAACAACAACACGAGTTCTCTTTCAATTGATGTGTAGATAATTTTGTTTATTCTTCAAATATAGATTTTTTTATTTTTTATTTTCATTCATCACTTTTGTAAAAAATGTTATGGATTTTTTCTTATTTTTATATTATAAAGATTTTTTTTCATAATTTTTTTTGCTAAAAAATATTATGTGAGTATAGATGATGTATTATTAATTTTTTTTGACAAAGTGATATATTATTAATTTGTTATTGATCGTTCTATATATTTTGGCTTTTAATTTTTTTTTAATTATAATCTTACAAAAATTTTTTTTAAACTAATTATAATCTTACAAAATAAAAAAGTAAAGAACTTAAAATAGAGAGTCACATTGAAGCTTTTATTTAATTTCACTCTTTATAATTTTACAGACTCTCTATTCACTTTAAAATCCTCTTTAAATTTAACTATCTGTGACGCCCAAATTTAAATATCATTTCATAATTTATTAATTATTTTTATCAAGAAATGATATCCAAACTTGAACATCATTTTTATTTTTAGAATAATATAGTTTAAATGAAATACAAAAGAATAAGATAGGAAGAAAAAGATTAAATTTATTTTTAATAAAAT
>CANYCX010093305.1:0-17301 GCA_948193385.1 Breynia disticha f. nivosa
AGGATTTTTCGAGGATAGCTAGACCTATGACATCTTTGTTAAGAAAGAATGTTCCATTTGTCTAGAGTGACAATTGTGAGATGAGTTTTCAGGAATTGTTGAAGAGGTTAGTTGAGGCTCCAGTTTTGATGTTACCTTCGCAGGGAGGTGGTTTTGTTGTATATACAGATGCGTCTGGAGCTGGGTTAGGTGGAGTATTGATGTAGCATGGCAGGGTTATTGCATATACTTCACGACAGTTACGATCGTCTGAAGTTAACTATCCGACACACGATCTGGAGTTAGCAGCGATCGTTCATGCTTTGAAGGTTTGGCGTCATTATCTCTACGGAGAGGCATTTGAGATTTTTACTGATAATAAAAGTCTGAAATACGTTATGATACAGAAAGAGCTGAATCTTAGGCAGAGACAATGGATTGAGCTATTGAAAGATTACGACTGCACGATTGAGTATCATCCTGGGAAAGCGAATGTAGTCGCTGATGCACTTAGCAGAAAGGAGACAGGGGATGATGATTCAGTTGTATATAGAGCAGAGTCTCTATTTGCCTTGCGGGAGTTACGTGTGCTGTTGGATTTGATTGAGGATCAGATGTTAGGCAACATTAGCGTTCGACCTCAGATGCGAGATGTGATTGCTGGGGGTCAGAATGAAGATGATAATCTGATGCAGATAAAGAAGAAAGTAGAGTGAGGAAAGGTACCTACTTTACACAGACTTGATGATACAGGTGTTTTATATTATTGGGATAGACTTTGTGTTCCAGATATTGTAGAGTTGAAGAACGAGTTGATGATAGAAGCTCATTCTTCTCCTTTAGCAGTTCATCCTGGTAGTACAAAAATGTATCGGGATTTTCGACAATTGTATTGGTGGGTAAATATGAAGCGGGAGATAGCAGAGTTTGTTGCTAAATGTCTCCAATGTCAGCAGATTAAAGCAGAACATCAGGCTCTAGCAGGGAAACTTAGACCACTTGATATTCCAAAATGGAAGTGGGAGAAGATTACCATGGATTTTATTATCGGTTTTCCCAGGACGTTCCGACGTGATAGAGTTTTCTTACGAGTTTCACTCTGGAGAGGTGTGCTTAGATTTAGGAGACGGGGTAAGTTGAGTCCTAGATATGTCGGACTATACGAGATTACAGAGAGAGTGGGACCACTGGCTTATAGACTGAGGTTACCAGCAGAGTTGTCCCGATTACACGACGTATTCCATGTTTCTATGCTAAGACGGTACCGATCAGATCCTAGTCACGTATTGAGCACCCCAGAGATAGAGGTATCTGAGGAGCTGACATACGAGGAGGAGCCTGTTGAGATTTTAGACCAACAGGTGAGACGTTTACGAAATCGCGAGATTCCGATGGTTTTCGTGAAATGCAGCTTTCATTCACCAAAAGAAGCAACTTAAGAGATGGAGTCAGATTTGCGACGACAGTATCCATATCTATTTGCTGATTCTACTTCAGAGCAGTGAGGTATGTTTCGATTTCAGCTTTCGATATTGAATGTTATGATCTATACTTGGATTCTAAGTTCCTTGATTTGAAATTTCGGGGACAAAATTTTCTAAGAGGGGGAGAATTGTAACATTCTGGATTTTTTTCGTCGTAAAATGACGATAAATATAAGTTTTATTGTTAATATATAAAGATATACGAAAGGTTGATCGAAGGTTGACGCGAAACGATCGACGAAAGTCGGAAAACCCTGGAAATTAAAAGATCACCGTGTGGGAGGTAAAGAACGCGGGTTCATAACGACACCGCGTACTTCACACTCCACTCCGCGTACTGACCTGATTTTTGGAAAAAAATATAGGTTTCGATCAATCAACCGACAGTATCCATATCTGTTTGGTATGTTTTGATCAAATGTGATATGTTGTTTTTTTGAGATTGGAATTGGAAATGATATGAGCTATGTTGGATTGCATTGTATATTGACTGAATACCTTTGTGGTATTTGTTTTCTTCTAGTTATTGATTGATTGATACCTATATGGAATTGTTTGATTGGTTTTACGAAATATTGGCTATGTGCGACGTGAATGTCACTATACTGCTGTGTGCTTATTTGAATGTCATTCATCTATACATGTCTGTGTGACATTAGCCTGTGTGGCCATTATATTCTAAACTTGTTGTGTGATCTGGTTCAGATATTGGACTTGCTATGTGATTTTGCCCATATTACGAGCTTTGGACTTGCTGTGTGTTCTGGTCCTTATTGCTCATTCCTCTGCTGTGTGCGATAGAGGATGATTTCAACTACTGTGTGCGATAGTGGATAATACCCAGGTCATTCTGTGTGAAACTGCATTTCATTGCACTTCATACATTATATTCGTATATGAATGATTGAGATTGCTATTGTTGAACCTGTGTGGTTCGTATTTTGCTGTGTGCACGATATTGAATGATCGTATTATGTTGTGTGCTTACTATTTGATCTATGTGATCTATTGTTTTGCTGTGTGCTGCTGTGTGTCGTTAAAGAGATGTGTGCTATTTTGATAAATGTATGAAAGGTTTGAATTGTCTGGCATTCGGGGATACTGAGGGACAAGATAGATACGCACGTTCTCGTGCTATTATATACTTTCCCCTGCACATCATGTTTAAATGATTAAAGCTAGAATACTTACTGAGTATTGTTTATACTCACCCCGATTTGTTTACATGATTGTGCAGATCGTAGGTAGTTGCTGCCACTGGACTTCAGCGTTGATCAGAGCCTTCCGAGTTTACGTAAGAGGTCGAGCTCCAGTTGTCATTTTTCGTATATTGGATTTGTACATGTTGTACATTTTTGTATATACACACAGGTTTTTAGTTTTAATGTTTTCAAACTATTTTGCTTCTGCTACTGCTTTGTTTTATAAATGAAAACAGGTTTGGGCCGAGTTTTATGAAATAGCGTGTATAAATCTTTTAAATTCTCCCTCTCATCTGATTTTAGATTTGATTTTTATATAATTTCTATTATATATATTGTTTATTAGGAAAACAGGTATTTAAAAATGAGTTCCACATTGTGGATATGTTGTGGACATTTATAAAAAATCAATGTTCACAATATATTTATAACGTGTCCACAAATTGATTAATGTGTAGATGTTTTGTGGATATGTTGTGGATTGTGATATTTGTGGAATAAGTTTAAAGAGGTAACATATGGTGGTATAAGTTTCAAAAAGTATTATCTATGAAATCAGACAATTAGGGGAATATTAGTTATGGCATTCCCAATTGCAAGAAATGTCCACCTAACTTATCTGAATTTTAGGAATGCTGATTCCTAATTGTCCAATTATAAGATTGCCCAATTAGGAAGCCACAATTAGGAATATGTCATTCAAAAAACCGTTGATTCAACAACTTCCATATTTTCAGCACAAATAAACACGTAATTGCAGAATGTTCTCCTATATTCAAAAACCCGCAGATTCCTCTTTGTTCATAAACTCCCCAAGAAAAAATCAAAACTATCAGTCATAGTAGTATACAATTACTGTAACCTGCAAATAGTAAGACATCGGCATATCTAGAAAACTCTTTTGAACAAATCCCTCTCCAAAAGCAATCCTTCCATATAGATGTGATACAGAAAAGGTACGAAAATAAAACAGTTTGAAAAAACATTACTGTTTTCAATATTATACTTTTTTCTCTATGCATCTGTATGTTGGAATAATCAAAATACGTGTTCACAAAATTTTGCTGAATTTGCATGCGAAAATTTGTTGAATCATTGAAGAAAAAACGTGCAAATTTGTTCAATTGTGTGTAATGATTGCAATCTTGTGGAATAGAAAAGAAACATTAATGTTTATTTATGTTCTTTGTGGTTATTTTATTGAATAATTTAATTATTTTAAACCTTTGTAATAAATGGCAGCAATCATGACGACATTCCCTGCAGTCATAAAATACGGAGGTTGGTTTAACACAGATTCGATTTACGAAGCTTATGAGATGGCCGGAATCATTATCAGCGACGACACAAAACTACCTGCAATAAGAGAACAAATTAAAACATCTTTAAACTTGCCAGACGTCAAATGTATATCAAGCATACATTTCATGATGGAAGAAGAGTGCCCTCTTTATAAGTTGGACAATGAAAGTGATATGACCTTCTACATCGACAGTAAAAAAAAGTCGTGTTAATGCAGTTGGTCATCCCCTTATAGTTGATGTTTCTGGTAATTCGAACCAAAACGATCGTCATATGTTTATGAATGATGTTGTGTGTCATGTCAACGATCATTAAATTATGCTTTGCCGGTATGATTGTATTACATTTGTTCATTATTGTTAAAATACCAAAGAATGAACCAAAAATTAGTAGTTCTTATTTGTTTTAATCTGTTCATTTAATAGTTCTCACTTGTGGATGAAAATCATCCAGTATATTCAGAAATTTGCAGTATGAACATGACTTACCTCGGCGATTTGGTGGAGCATACAACACAAATAGGGAGGGAGATAGTAGAATGCAATGAACAACTACAGTTTGAAGATATCGACAATGAGTCAGATGATGATGTTGATTTTGCTAAGTTGAAAATTTTGAGGATTGGTTCAGTTTATAAGAACAAGAAAACCCTGAAATTAGCAATTTGCCACTACGCACTATAAAACCATTTCAATTTTAAGGTTAGCAAATCTTGCAATAGAAGGTATTACCTGACATATGTGGGTGAAAATTGTGACTGGTTTTTCAAAGCTTCATCCTTTGGAAAAATTTGGGAACTTCACCATTCGGTCGTTTAATGATGTTCATTCCTGTTCAATTAATGACATATTGTCTTTTACGTTTTCATTTATGTCTTTTGAAAGACATTTCTCAATTCACAGTTTGTGTTAAGGAACACATTTACCGTATATTTTTATGATTTCACATGTTGCACTAGATCATGCATTCGAAATCATTTTCACTTCATTTAAGAAGTTACATTTCTCTTTTTCCCCAGTCTCCGTAATTCCCTGGTATATATGTCATACCATAATAAGGAAAAAGGGTACATAAAATTTTCTCTCTTTTCTCGTTAACACTTTTCTCATTAACATGAGGACATGTCAACATACTTGAATAACCAATTCAAGTTTACATACAATCAATTTATTAGACACGAGGGCGTGTCAAATATCAATACTCCATTCAATATAGAACCATTTACGTATTTCTTATCATTTACGTAATCTTATTCATATGTTCTAATCCTGAACATATCACATTCATATCATTTTATTCCGTTCTTATGATTTAAATTCACTCATTTCATCGTATTCGTGTGTTATACACACTTAATTGTTTTACGGTAGTCTTATTTTGTTTACTACCCAACATCATAAGAACATTTTGATACACTTGTATTATGGAAGGCAATTGCAAATTTACCTAATACAAGTTTTCGAGTCTTTTCTTTCAGAGCTTCTCACTCTAATATCTCGTCAAAATATTTGACTAATAGTTTTCTCTCGAGTTTTCGCTCGGCAATATCAATAAAATTAGGAAAATGGTCTAGGTTAAGAACACATAGCATTTAACCTAACCAATCAAAGCATGTAAGGATATCTATATAAGTTCTTTTTAACTTATCTTCATATTCCTTTCACTTAGCATCTTTCTCTATTGCATTCTTGGTCTTTAGCCTGTAATTATCTTTCATTATACACTTTTATAATACAAATGAGTAATCATACCGTATCAATGCAAGGATTCCACGAGGTCGGAGCACGAAGATTTTTTTTTTCCAGAACCATTCTTGGTTTTCAAACCTCAAATCACTGTTTTCTAAAACATCTTTCATAAAAGATTCGAAAAACAATGTATCTTCCCAGGGATATCTAATCCCTGCTCTAATACCACTAAATGTGAGACTCAAAATTAAAACCAATATTTTTTGAATATTCAAAACCAAGCCTGATTTCAATTTCAAATCTAAAAAATAAAGAAACATTTATTAAAACCTTTCAAACAGTTGCAATATAAACATGGATATAGAAAAGAGTTATTAACCAATACAATGTGAAATGTAAAAGAAAATACATTTCTTTTTTTACATCTCTTCAAAATTATCCATGTTTGTGAAATACGTGCTCGAATCCTCCTCGCGGCAAATCCTACTATACCTGAACAATCATTTAAAACAAACAAAAGGGGTGAGTATAAAGATATACTCAGTAAGTGTAATCCCAATTTAAGTTTAAATGAAGTGCAGGGGTCCAGTTAGCACAGACGTGTTGATGAACACGAGGATACGTTCATACCTTCATCCCCAATAGTCAAAGTCTATATTGAACTTCAAGTTCATTCATATTCAGCTTTAATATCCAACACGAGGACGTGCTGGTCAGTACAAAGATGCACTATTCTCGGAAAAGCCTATTCATTTCACATAGATTTATCTTCTTTTAGCACACAGCACATTTCATAGTATAACACACAGCAAATATGATCATCTAATACCACACAACGTATTATCCATAATCTTAATCACACAGATTAATAATTCATTCAATTCAGCACACAACATTTCCATTTCACAAATAAACATAATGGCCACACATGCAACATAAAACACACGGTTTAACATATATGAACCACACAGGTTCTATATCCACACAAGATTGATCACACAGATCATATTCACAAGTCAAATTCACACAAAATCCAAATCATACCATAGTACATATATAAATGTAAATGTATGATATGATATGATAATGCTAATGCATTTCCACACAGAATGTACCCGGGTTTTGCCCACCATAGCACACAGTAGTGGGAATCCTCTATCGCACACAGTAGAGGAATGGCATATAGCCTGAGCACACAACTCTTAGCATATAGCTCGTAATTATGGACCGTACACAGCTCAGTCCAGGACAGCACACAGCAAGTCCTCATCCACACAGGAATAGTCATAATCATTGCCACACAGGCTCGTCTCACACATATATGCAATATGTAAATGTATGAATGTCATTTATATAATATCAGCACACAACATAGAAATGACATTCGCATTAATATCCATAGTAAGAATGACATTCCTGTCAGCACACAGCGCAAGAATGACTTTCATATCAGCACACAGTATAGCTCACATAAAGCATCTCTAATACCACACAGGTACAGCTCACACAGAGCATAATATCAATCCACACAGGATTATAATCGCACACAGCAATAAGAAAACATATCAACAATACCACATAGGTATTCAATCAATTTCGATCAAATATAGATCATTCCATTTCCATTATCATAACTCATACAATAAATAAATACCACAAAGATATAGCATATCATTTCAATCGAAACATACCACATAGGTATAACTATCCATCAACACATTCGTATTAATCATAACATTCATTATGGTTCAACTAAGAACCTAACAACTCAGCAGAGCAATATAGGCATCTACCTTTACTTTGCTTAATCAACGTAATTAAAAATCAATTACGAATTATTTAGTAAGCGTAAGAACACTTACTTGTAAGCGTAAAACACTTACCTCGAAATGCGTGCAAATCTCGATAATAACATTACTCCTCAAAATCACATTTCTCGTCGTACAGATCATCCTGTACGAAATTAATCACAAATATGGTATTACTTAACCAATTCATCATTGATTTTAACTTTAGAATCATTACATAGCATTTAGAAACCATAAGTTAACTATATGTCAACTTTTCCCACAATTCCTTTTTAAGTCCAATCTTCCTCAATTCCATTTCTAAATCGTTCTTACAACTTCCTACACTTATTCACAATAATTCCAGCAACTTTTCAAATCAATACAAACATAATTCAGCTTAAAGTCAACCAATTGTCAACTTAACATAAACCTTAAGTTTATGCCCTTTTTCCATCAATTTTCCACATAAACTCATCCTAACAATTTCCTCACATTTAAACCATCATTCTCAGATCAATATCTATCATTTTCAGTAATCAACTCATTAGAAATTAACCATAAAACTCAGCAAAACTAATCCGTCAACTTAAAATCAACCATAAATAACTATCCAAACTAACTTTCATCTTACCTTAATCACCTAGGCAAGAAATCAAGCTCCAAATTCCTTTTTCAGATGAATTCCTCACCTTTCTCTACTCTCTCTCCCTCTCTTTTGCTTTGAAGCTAAGGGTTTTATATCTGATGTTTCTTTAAAGTTCTTGATTGATCGGTTTATAGATTTTTCAATCCGACAGCACACTATGCGTGGTCACCAAGTGGCACGCGTGGTCGACCATGTACTACGCGTTCTCAGCTCCACAACGCGTCTATTTGTACCCATAGTACGTGTGGTAGTGCCGACACTGTGTTCTTGTGTGCCACCACGCGTACTTTTGATTTTAAGAATTTTTCTCGAATTTTTCTTAATTTATTTCATTTTAATATAAAATTTTTCCAGGATGTTACAATATTGACCTTGAATATTTTACTCATACATTTGGATTTGGCGTTCATACTAGTTCTAACATGTTGAATAATATTTTTTTGTAAAATACAGCTCCTTTCTATACGCCTTCATAGCATTACATGCTTCAATTGAGGGATTCATGTACTGTCGCCCCAAGTTGTTGCTGGCGGTGCATTTTTTACAACTTCTTACAGAGGGAACTTATTGACAGCATGTACATACAAGGTGGGATTCTGCCCCTGGCATTCGTAGTAGTAGATTCGGAAAATAATGAAGCTTATCACTGATTTTTCGATTGTTTTTTAGACGCATATGGACACAAATACGACATGTGTTTCGTTTCAGACCAGGCGGAGAGTATATCATATGGAATATCTCAGATTTATCCTGAAGCAGGCCACTACTACTGCATATATCATTTGGAGAACAATATTAAAAAAATGCAGAAAAAGTCACAAAGAATTGCATAAGTGGTTTTTCAAAGCTGCAAAGTCATACGCCATTGAGGAATTTGACATGTGTATGGTTGAATTGAATAAACTAAGCAAACCAGTTGTCAAGCATATAATGCAAAAGGTTTTAAAAGAGAAATGGGCGACATTGTTTCGCAAGACATTATAGACGGTAGGTCAAATTCAAAAAAATCGTTGAATTCAAAAAATAGAAAGGGCAAAGATCTACCAATCACGACTTTGCTTGAGAAATTGAGGTCAACAATACATCAATGGAGTGTCAAATTAAAAAATGAAGCAAAATACACTGTCACACCATTGACAAATATGTTTCTCAGGAACATTTTCAATAGAATTGTCCGCTCTCAAAATTTTCAGGTAAATCGTTTCTTTTAATAATTTGTTGTTCATTTTTGTTTATATTTGATACTAAAAATTAGTTGTGACACATGATTTATAGATATATCAGTCCTCAGACAACATTTTGTCGATCTACAAAGCAAAATGTGTACGTGCTGCAAATTTCAAGCTGAACAACTCCCCTGCAGACACACTATTCCGATTATGGTCAAGAATGAAATCCCAATTGAAGATTTTTGATCCACTTACTACAAGACTGAAACACTTAGACACACTTATACAGCTATAGTAAATTCCATCCACACCTTAGCAGACTATAGCGTACCGAAAGACGTCAAAAAAAATGTCGCCAATGTCCCCGCAAGAAAAGTGAAAGCTGGTCGAATTAGAAAGAACAGGTATAGACCAGCAAAAGCGTTTCAAAGGAAAAATATTTGTAGTTCTTACAAAAAGGAAAACCACAACAGAAGAACGTGCCAAAACTTGCCTGCCTGATAATTCATTTACCTTTGAATGTGTTTTTTTATCATTGATGTTGAAAATATACAAAATTATGTTTGAACACTTCAATGTCTTCCAATTAATAAAAACTTTGATCTTCCTGACTTATTAAAAAATGCAGGAAAAAACTATGCATGACACATGAAACTTTTTCATATTGTTCAAACAACTCTGATTTAAGCACCTAACAAAAGAAATATTAAAAGTTCTTCATTGTTCAATATTGTTGAACATTCGGCCAGCTTACTTTCCCAACATTAGGTAATGAAACTTTTCACTTCTAGTAACAACGTTCAAACTAATGGAGGTCACCAATAATGAAAAACACTGAGTAAAAATCCCAAAAGTTGAGTTCACAACATCCCATTCAAAACATAATTGATAAAAAAACCCAAAAAACGAATTACCCCAAAGGTTCATCCAACTGTTTTCTTTCCCTTTCCAGTGTTGTGAGGTTTGTCCACGACTTTTTCTTCGTCATCACTGACCACATTATTGGCTCTTTTCATCTTCGCATAATGGTATAACAAGCAAGTTATCGAGAGCGGATAACTTGCTTGTTATACCATTCATGCATTTCAACCTTGAACGCCTCATCAACCAAAGCTACACGGTTGTGGGCAAAAAACTCTGCGAATGCCATTATCAAAGTTCCACAATCCCTGCAGGGAAAACGAATAAAATGCATGAATGGCTAATCAAAAACACAAAAATAACCATATTGTTCTAAGTTGCTTAATTATGTTTGAAATACTTATGGTTTTTTTTGGGTCTGCAATTTGTCCACAAACAGAATCGAGAACTCAGACATATTAAACCCAATCGATTTCTTCCACAAACCAGAAAGCCTCATGAAGTGTAGTAGCAGTTTGGTGTACCACTCAAGTTTTGGAATAACATCCTCATCATGGTCTTTGGAGCGGATGGAGTCAATAGGTATAATACTTTCTCTTTCATGTCTAATCGTAGCAACACCTAGTGATCGCCGATATTAATAGGGAAAAGGACGTGATCAACATCCTTCCACCTCTGGGCACACCACAACTCAAGACCATGCATATACCTACATAACAAATTCTCTAATTCCTCAAAAAGCTTTTCAGGTTCCTCATTGCGCGCAACAACATACATTGTATGATACAACCTAAGCATTTGATCGAACAAGTGATTGGTCGTTGTAAACTTCTTTGGCAATTTTCCATATTTGCCCATCTTCCGCAAGTAGTAAAGGAAAATGTTGATGTGCTGCCACACTTTTTTGAAAAAACATTAGTGATATGTTTTTTGTTGTTGTTTCATGTTCATTTTTAAAACATGAAACTCTTTGGCATTCATGCAAAAAAATATAAATGGGAATCATTTAAGGAGTCAAGCAATTTTCAGCCACCGTAAAGAAGATTGAACAACCATAGTTTGCTGCTCACAGTGCCAACTTGGAAATCCACAATATCAGACATTGTTGTAGCACCGGATTTATAAATCAACTTCGTCAAGCTGTCACAACCACATTTAGAAGGTAAAATTTGACAGGATTGAAAATCAAACAAATCGTAAGTTATGAACAAAAATAAACAATAATGAACTTACTCCCCTTGGGAGAACACAAGCGAATCAATAAAATCCATTATTCCCTCATCGACAAAGCGCATGACTTCGTGCATCATATCACCGTAGTTCATGGTTGACAAAATGTTTGAATCAAGGGGATAACCACCCCTCATAACACGAGTCTTACCATCGTTCTTCATCCGAACAACCTCACCCACATTGCCAAAAAACTTGATGTACTTGTATTTTATGGTGTTCTTCTTAGGGATCTGAGCCGTCGTTTTTTCGAAACAACCCCGACATCGTACCTTATCTGCTTACCTATAGTCAGCTATGGTTGCATACCCAACTCTAATACCGGCTCCACATCAGATTTCGTCTGCCTCCCAGAATCATCATCGATAACCAGATCACCAACAAAAATGGTATCCACACCAAAATCCTCCCCAAATAAAGTATCTGCAATACCTTCAACATCATCAACACTTGTAATCATCGGGTACTCAAGCACCTTGTTGTGCGTGTCATCAACGGTATCATCAATTGACTCTCTAAGTGCCGCAACATTCTAAAAAACACTTGAACAAACTAATTTGTCTGATGTGAACGTTAATAATAAAAAACCATATCGTCACAAATGTTTATTAATGTATGTTGACAAACATTCCACATATAAATGTAAAACATAACACAACAAATAAACACTAGCTAAACAAATAAATACAGAAGCACTACATGGTACAATAACAACGAAAATCGTTCTACAACACATAACAATATAAGTTATGTCTAACAAAAAAAAATCCTTTGCCATCAACAATAATGAACTAACCAGAACAACATAAAACCCCCATCCACAAAATCCCCCCATCCCTTCAAATTTCACGTCATTTACAAGTTTCATCACTACAAGTGGGCGAATTTACCTCACGCTCGATGGATAGAGCAAGAGAAAATGAAGGACCCTCGTTTACCTCAGTCGTATCATCAGCATCATTCACCTCTTCAATAACAGGTTCTTTATACCTGATAACACAATCAGGTTTTAGTGTAGAAACTTCTGTTTTAGCAGCCTAAAAAAAGAAAATAAACATTATATTACATTTAAAAAAATAACGTTTTGGAATAATAAAAAATAACAATGCAAAATAAATTTTAGCACATAGCTGCTCCCGATTAGCATCGAGCTTCAAATTAATCATTTCTGTTATACAAGCAAATTGAATTTCCAATCCCCCTATCCTGTGTATCATTTCTTCCTTAAAAGAGTTAAAAGCCTTCTTAACGTCCCAAAGGTCGCTACCCAACGCATCGACCCTTGCATTCACAACATCAATTTTGTCCTGCACCGGATGAGCCTCTAGTGCTAATATTGAAGCCATCCTCTCTCTTCTCTGGCCTATCTCATGAATGTAATAGGGAGGTCTTCGGACTCGTCCTCTGTAGCCACAATGTTCCCAACCTCAAGCTGCAATAAGAAAAAGACATATTAGACAAAACAACTAAAAATAAAATTGAACACAAAATTTTTTTACATAATAACTCACCCCCGGAAAGTCAAAAAATCTGTGTACACACATCATTATACAGCAGCTTGGCGCTGCCCTCAGTAATCCACCTTAGCAGTCGTGGGCGCATGTTGTCACTTACTTTCCTAGCATACAACCCACGAATCCTCTGGCAACACTCATAAAACCAAGCGCAAAAAGTTGGAGGGCACCCAAACACGAAGTAGTGATAATGGTATTTATCACTCGGCGCCCCCTTCTTTCCAGCTACAGTCTTAGCCAGTTTCCCCTTAACCGATGAAATAAAAGGGTTATAGCTAACCAGTGCCCATGGATAATCCACATAAAGCCCCGACTCAACAATAGCAAAATCCTCCTTTACCAACTTCTTCGTTGAAGCATTAAAAAACCAAAAAATAGTAATTAGTACCGTAAACTTAACAGCATCGTCCTCGTCAAGTACCCATCTATTTACTAAAGACTCTTTAACCAAATTCTATCAACCTCCATTTTCCCAGAGAAGTACCTCTCAATCAGTCTAAAATGACCAGGTTCAAACGTCGGGTACTCTAAATTACCCTGCACTTTTAGTCCCGTCATTATACAGTAATCTTCCAACCCAAACCTCAGATACTTACCCCCAACCTTAAACATCATCGACTCAACACATTGTAAGTGGCCTCCCTCAGGCATAATGCATGCAACAATGGAGCCTGCACGTTCATGTTGCCTAGATCCAACACCCACCCAAAAATCGTCTACTTGAACTTATGAATTGAACCATTTGATAAATGTGACTTCAGAAAATCGGCTAGATCAGGCATGTGACAAAGTGACATCCTTGATTTGAAATGGTTCCTCGAATGAACCAACAAATCGTCAACCTTAAAAACAAAAAAGAACATGAAAAAACATCAGTGTCATTATATGTTCATTCATGTTAAAAAATGTTCCCAACTCCAAAAAAACCGTTTTACAAAAAAATATTCTAACCCTGACCTAAAAAACACATTTAAAACTTCAGTTCAATGAAAAAAAAAAACAGGAACACAAGAACGATTTGCTTTTTATAAAAAATGTTCAAACCCATCTTACCCCTTGCGAAAGTTCCACGTCCCTTGGCTTCTTGAACCTAAGAACAGTTTGCTTTTTGCCCGAACCAAGACCAACTTTCCTCTTCTTACTGACCTCCTTTCCTTTACGCAAAAACATCCTACTCCAAAAGAAACGTTCATTAAAAAAAGTTAACGTCACCCACAACACCAATGCAGCGCAAAACCAAAGGCAAAAAAACAAAAACGGTATGAAAAATCATCAAAATAACTTGAATAAAAACAAAAAGGAACAAAACTGAAGCCTCAATAACCTCACAGAACAAAATCATCTTTGAAAAAACTAACTAAAACAAACAAAAACTCTAAGTAAAAGCTCCACGAAATTAGTAAAAAAATTTCAAGAACTTCCAAAAAAAAATTTCAACACCTTTTAAGAACATCAAGAACAAATACCCAAACCGTTTATGAGACCTTACACTTAACTAAAAAAGCAACCTTTTACAAACTAGTAGATGCAGTTTCAAGTTGACAATGTGTAACATCCTGATTTTAAAAATAAACTAAATATTATGAAAAATGAATTAAAAGGAAAGTAAACGAAAAAGAATTTAACCAAATGTGCATGGGGAGAACTGAATAAGAGTATGACCCATGTTCTTGGCTTTGCTAAGCCATGCCAGAATTGAGAAGCATGCAGCACGAGATGTGTTAGTCAAACTTGGGTCATGCCAAGAAGATTGGTGGCACGCTTGAATGGCACAAGTCGTACCTAAACAAGTGGAAAACGTGCATGAACAAATGAATGAAGCATGAGGTGTCTTGGTGCATGGTAGTCGTGCCATGGTGGCTGACCAAGCACGAGACGTGCCTTGCTATATGTGGATCGTGCCATAATTAAATTGGCACGAGACGTGCCATTGATTTCAATTAAACCGTGCCTAAGTAAGTGGGTCGTGCCGAGCTAAATCAAAAGCGGTGTCGACTCCTAAATCTGCATTTAAACTTTAGAAACTCATAGAAACTTGAGAGAACTTTGTGAGATCCTAAAGAATGAACGGAGGGTCGATTATTCATGGGAGTTAAAGGAATTTAGATGAGGAAACTATCTTATGAAAGGTACACTCATAATTTCTATGTGTTTAGTTTAGTTTTGCTGGAAAGAAAAGTTATGAAATGAAGATGTGGGAATAGACTATGATGAGGTTCTGTGAATTTATTGATAATAGATAACTTGGAGTTTGTTAAGCTTCCTCTGAATGGTTTCGAAAAAGAAATAGGAGATCATTAATAATAATATGTGTATGAATCTATGTGAATAGATTATGAAAGGTAATCGATGAAGTTCTGAAATTTAGAAATTTGTGTGTGTGCAAAGGAGAAATTCTGGAATTGATGTTTTATAAGCTAATGATGAGAAAGTGAAGATATGTATAATGACCTGAATTGGAATTTATGTTGTAGGAGATGAATTAAGGAGCTTGGATGAAATGAAGCATATATGGAATTGGGTTCATGTTGAGTTATGAAAATTAAGGTAAGTGCCTTCCACTTACAACTGCTATGTTAATGGTTAATAGTGGAAGTATTATGAGAAGTGTTCCTACACTTAAGCATGTTAAATATATGAAATGAAATCTAAGCTTAAAAGCTTAAGTGAAAGTAAGGAAAGAAGTGAACTTGTAAGTGTTCCTATACTTACTTAAATACATCTCGCAATTGTTCTTATACGTAATGTGTTGATTAAGAATTTAAGTGTTCTTAGATAAAGTGAATGAAAATTTAAGAAGCTTAAAAGCTTAATTATAAGAACAAAGTGAGAAATGCTCGTAAGTATAAAACATATTAGGCTTGATGAGATTTCTTGCTTAATTGATTTATGAGCATGATTGAGATATGGCTTGATTTTGTGTTCTTGCCTTGATTGTGACTTGTATGCTCATTTGACATGTTGTTATTATTTAAGCATGAACTTGCTTTGTTATTGAGCATACGTGATATTGAGTGAGATTGTGTTTGGTATGCTCTGTGTGATTATATGCCTGTTGATTTTATGTTGCCTTATGGTTGACATGTGAGCATGTGACCTGCTTTGGCATATTCATATTGAGCATGTGACTTGCTTTGGCATATTCATATTGAGCATGAGACTTGCTTGATTGTTGAGCATACTTGTGAGTTGATTTGTGGCCATTTGGATGCATATATTGTAACATTCCGGAAAAAAATTTCATATTAAAAATAAAGTTAAATAAATATGAAAACATCAGTATACAAAGGTATACGAAAAGTTGACGTAAGGTTGGCGTGAAATAAAATGATTAAAATTAAATTAAAAAAAAATCGGATGACGTGGAGTACGCGCAGTGGGCAGCGAAGTACGCGGTATCGCTACGACCACGCGTAGTATGTGATCACCACGCGTACTCTTTTGACAGATTGAAAAAAAAAATAGAAATGACACCATTTCGGGATTTAGGGGAAATGGGACCCAAAATACTTGTTAAATACACATTTTCTGCAAAGAAAATGTTTACAAAAAGAGAGGGTAAGGTGCTTGGCAGGAGCGAATATTCTGGAGGAATTGTTGGTGGAAAAATTCTGTAGAAATTGCATCCAACTTGAAGATAAGGTTTACATAAGGTTGATTTATGGTTTATGATTGCAATTTTGATGAGTTTAGATGTTAAATAATTGCTGGGAATGTTGGATTATGTTGCTGGGAAATTTGAATTTATGTGGGAGTATGTTAAGATGAATTTATGCATGTTAAGGTTGGTAGAAAATGGTATAATCTAAGGTTTACATATGGTTTACAAGTGGTTGATTGCTGGAAATGTAAACCTTAATAATTGCATGTATTGGATGGATTTTTATACTGAAATCATGTGTTTATAAGTGGTTAAAAATTTATAAGACAAAAGAGAAATGGTTTAGAATGGATAGTGTTGGAATAAACTCTTCAAAGGATGTTTAATAATTTTTGGTATGTTATGAATGACATACAGATTAATTTTAAGAATTTTGGGAAGGAAATTAAGGCTGTATGGATTGTGGAATTTTCTTGGATTGGAAGTAAGTGTTTTACACTTACGTATTAATTCGTATTTAGAATTTTATCCTTATTTTATTAAGTATAAATGTCTGTGATAGTTTACAAATTAGTAGATAAAATTCCAGTAGAAAGAAGAATGGAATTTTAGTTGATAGCATTGGAAAAATAAGATTTAAAAGGGTTGATAAATGGTTTAAAGAGTTGAAATGTTAAGTCTGCCCAGAAATTCGGACAGCCAGAAAAGTACGCGGTCTGAGCCCGAAGAACGCGCTGTCGCTACGACACCGCGTAGTTTAGTCTGACCACGCGTTTGATGAAATCTGAAGTACGCGGTGTGGACGCGACCACGCGTAATCCATCGCCACACCGCG
>CANYCX010093336.1:0-15210 GCA_948193385.1 Breynia disticha f. nivosa
CATATCTATATTAATATATTTTTAAAATAATAAAAATTGGATACTTAATTTGATATCATTAATAGTATTGATCTAAGATGGATAAATATTGTAATTGATATAACAACATCTAATTAGATAAATTTCTTTATAAATAATTAATTTTTTTAAAATTTAAAATTACCTAAAATAAATAAATAAATAATTTAACTTGAAATATTTATTTACCTTTTGTTATATGTTAAATATTTTTATTAAAACTGTCAATTGTATAAAATAATTATAATATACAATATCCCGCTGCATCGCGCGGATACAATTACTAGTTATACCTAATCTTAATATATATGTTATGATCAAAATTGTCAATTTTTCACACAATAATATTTTTTTGTGTGCACATATATGACAAGATGCGAATTCAATTTATATAATATTTATGTCACAATTTAATAAAAAAAATACACAACATAATTATAACAAGTGTGATACAAATTAACAGTCGCATTAAAAATTCTCTTCTAACAAACTCCCATTAACGTTGCTTTGAATTTTGTTTCAGGAAAAAGATTGACTCCGTTAGGATTTCTTCGTCGTACAAATATTATGTTCAGAATGTTTTCTAATCCCTAAACTACCCATCAAATCTGAGCGATTAACCAAATTATATCGAGGACAAAACCGTAAAAACAACAACAAATACAAATAACTTTTTCTTGTTCGTTTCTTAATGAAAAGAAAAAAGATTTCATCGTAGTATTCGTTAAAGAAGCGTCTGTTTCTTCTTCTTTCTCTCCACCTTACTGGCCCGATCCACCAAACCATAAACGACATCGTACAAACACACCATCCCTATTTCTCTCCTTTTAGAGGTAGCATTTCATACAAACTACTCCGTTTCGTTAATTTTGTGTCTTTAAATCACTGATTCTTAGATTTGTGCATTTACGTACTTCGAGCTGTGTTTTTTCTTTATTTTTTATTAAATTCCGAATGATTGATTGTTTCTACTAATTTAAATTTAATTAATAATTATATTTGTCGCTGAATTTGTGTATATGCATCAATGAGGCTGAGTTTTGTGTTTTAGTCTGTTTGCGATTGGTTAGTTTATTACTGAATGAATGTGTTTAGCTTAGTTAAGTAGTAAGATATTTGGGTGAGATTTATGTGATTGTTAAGATTTAGATGAAAATTTTAAGCATTTTGTTTTGTGCAATTGAACTTGCTTGATGAAGGAATTGTGAGGGTTTGTGTCGATATTGATGCTATTCTGTTTTTTTTTATAATTTTACGAAATGAGTGTTATGTGAGCGTTTTTTTTTTGCGTGATTGAACTTTCTTAATGAAGGCACAGTGAGGGTTTGTTCAATTTCAATACGATTTTTTTGGGTTGGTGAGAATTTTATGGTTATGTGATGCTTTGTGTGGCGTGCCATCATTTGATTGGCATTGATAATGCGGACTAGATGAAAGACAATAAAGATGGCGTCAAGAGTGATATGATTTCGAAATCGTCATCAGTCAACTCGCTCCCGCTGATTCTTGACGTAGATGATTTTAAGGTAAAGGTTTATGCTGTTCATAATAATCTTTTTTTTTAATGCAAAGAGGCTAGATTGATTGTTTTACTTGTTGGATTAATTTTGGAACTTAATTTGATTTGCAGGGTGATTTTTCGTTTGATGCATTATTTGGAAACTTGGTGAATGATCTTTTGCCATCCTTTCAAGAAGAAGAAGCAGATTCAACAGAAGGACATGGCAACATTGGTGGGAGTGATGTTTTGTCAAATGGTCATGCAAGAGCCCCATCAGATGTGGCAAGATTTGCACAAGCATCAGCATCCCCCTTATTTCCAGAAGTAGATGGCCTTTTGAATTTGTTCAGACATTCTTGTAATGAGTTGATTGATCTTCGAAAACAGGTGAGTTTTGAGGGTGTTGGCCAAATTTGGAGTTTCAGTCATTGATATACTTGTTCTGAGGTTTCCATTTTTTTCTGAAGATTGATGGAAAGCTCTACAATCTCAAGAAGGAAGTCTCTGTTCAAGATTCTAAGCACCGCAAAACACTCGCAGAGGTTAGTTGCCAAATGATTATTATGCATGGAATTTGAAGGCTTTCCTGGTAGATATTGAATTTAAGAAGGCAGCAATTTGTAATTCTGAAAATGGCTCATTCAATGATATCTTCTGTAAATAATTGTTGAAATTTAACCTGTTTTTCTGTAGGATTGGGTTTGTTAGTGTCCGACTTGTTGTATCTTTGCCAACTTTTGGTTTAGGAGGATTGCTGTAATGAATATATGGATTTTCAGATTTTTTCTCATTTCCTTGTGTAAGGAATAGAGAAGTTGTGAATCTCGGTTTGCAATTAAGTTGGAAAGGCTAGAGTTTTATTTTCTTCTTATGTTTCAGCTGGAAAAAGGTGTCGATGGCTTGTTTGATAGCTTTGCTAGATTGGACTCACGGATTTCAAGTGTCGGGCAGACTGCTGCAAAAATAGGCGACCATTTGCAGGTTGAGTTTTTCACATGCTCAAACATTTTTGTGTTGTTTTTCGGAGATGCAATCTCTTCTCAATTATGTTTTCACTGTCTACAGAGTGCAGATGCTCAGAGGGAAACTGCCAGTCAAACAATAGAACTAATAAAGGTCCTATTCTTTGATTTATGCTGTAGAATTCTTGTGGTGATATTAAAATGCTCTGACAATTCATTTAATTTAATATCTGCAGTACTTGATGGAATTTAATGGCAGTCCAGGCGACCTGATGGAACTTTCACCACTGTTTTCAGATGATAGCCGCGTTGCTGAGGCTGCATCAATCGCTCAGAAATTACGTAAGATTGCATCTGTTTTGTACTGTTCGGACATTGAACAATTCTGATAAAACTTTGTTCTAATGCATTAGCTAGATGGTTTTTCACTGTAATTATTTTCTATTTTTATTCCAACATCACGTTTCTAGGGGGAATAACGGGTGAAATGCATTTTAACTGTGCCATGAAAAGTTTATGATTTCCACTTCTTTTATGACATTGCTTTCCTTGTGGATGTTAGGTTCATTTGCGGAGGAAGATGTTGGAAGGCAAAGTCTATCAGTAACATCAGTGGTGGGAAATGCAACTGCTAGTAGAGGATTAGAAGTTGCAGTTGCTAATCTTCAGGATTACTGCAATGGTACAGTAACTTATAATTTATATGCTTTTTGTAACTCATATAGATAATTTGATGTCACTACTGCAAAAAAAAAAAAAACTTACAAACCTGATCTTAGGTTTCTCACTGATACAAAAGAAGAAAAAAAAAAAAGTAGCGTGTGTGGATCTAAAAATTGAAATATGGTACAAGCCTATAAGATCATTTAACTCTTGGCCATTTTAGCTATCTGATTTTGATTTTTTTTTCCATTATTAATAATTGTAGAACTGGAGAATAGATTGTTGGCACGATTTGATGGAGCATCACAGAGAAGAGAATTGTCTACCATGGCAGAATGTGCTAAAATTTTATCACAGGTGGCTACTTAATTTTTGTTGTTTGTGCCAGACAGGCGGCTCTTTCAAGTTGATTTGTTTTTTTTATTCTTCTACATTTTCCTGTATCTGTCTGTTTCTTTCATTTTTCTATTTCTATATGTATAAATGTGCAATGAGAGTTAAAGTTTTCCTTGGTCAATAACTTTGAGAGTATTTTATGATGACGTATTGCTGATATATTCTTGCGTTGCAGTTCAATAGAGGCACCAGTGCCATGCAACATTATGTAGCAACACGTCCAATGTTTATTGATGTTGAAGTCATGAATGCAGACACAAGATTGGTCATTGGAGATCAGAGTTCTCAACTTAGTCCCAGCAATGTTGCTCGTGGGCTTTCTTCCTTGTACAAAGAAATCACAGGTTTGGCAAAATCATTGTTTCTGCACTTGTGCACTGGTTGAAGGATTCTTATTCCCACCATCATTCTCTTCTTTTTTTCTTGGTTCATTCAGATACTGTTCGCAAAGAAGCAGCCACAATTATGGCAGTATTCCCTTCTCCTAATGATGTCATGTCAATTCTGGTTCAGGTACTTGATAATTTCTTGAGCATCATTGTATCCTTTTCTTTTTCTTTATTTCTTCCAAAATCAAAAAGTCAAATGAAATTTAGTTTGCTTTGATGATATAATTGTAACTGGTTTCTATTTGCATCTAGAGAGTTTTGGAGCAAAGAGTTACTGCACTTCTAGACAAGTTGTTGGTGAAACCATCTCTTGTAAATTTTCCTTCTATGGAAGAAGGCGGACTTTTGTTGGTAAGTAACATCACCGGCGTTAAGCTGATTATCATCTGATGTCATTTTAAAGTTGAAAAGCAGATATTGACTAACTGCATTTTTATTGTGTCTCAGTATCTCAGAATGCTAGCAGTGGCATATGAGAAGACACAGGAACTTGCCAGAGACCTCCGAGCTGTGGGATGTGGCGACTTGGATGTTGAAGGTAGTAAATTTACTATTTCTGGTTCAATTTGCAAATTTAGCGCCAACAATTTTAGCTAGTAGAGTAAGCATACTTGACATCATTTTGCCCCAAATGCTTCTAATCTATCAATGAAAAGGTCTCATCCTGTAGTGCCTGCAACACTGTTGCTACAGATTAGGGTTGTGGTCTCCACCCTCTTGTATACACGGGGCACTAGGGGAGCGAAAAGTAAAAGATGATCTTGTCATGAAATTTATGAGTTAATTTCTGTAGAAGCTAAGTACTGTTTGTGGATAGATCCTGTTTGACACCTTTACAACTTCCTGCTTAAAAATCTATTAGTTCAATTTTAACTTTATCACTTTTGGAAGTTCTAGACATTTCCCCATATGATATCATTTCAACCCTGCAGTATGAAAGAGCTAGTTAATATTTTGCAAAGCCAAGTCTCTAGTAGAATTACTTAATCTTTGATCGAATTTCTTCTTATAAAACAGGTTTATTCTAGTCATAGGTTTTTTCGTTATCCAATTATGTACATATCTGCTGGCAACTCTTTTTTTTTTTTCTTTTTTGTTCGTTGGTGCCTTTTAGCAATTGCCTCCCTTGATTCAGGACTCACGGAGTCTTTATTTTCTTCTCACAAGGATGAATATCCTGAGCATGAGCAAGCTTCTCTTAGACAATTATATCAAGCAAAGGTATGATGTGGTATCATTATCCTTTATCAAATTTTTGTCTCATTTCCTGTGTTGATAATAGGCTGCATTTTATGCTATGCAGATAGGAGAATTGCGTGCTGAGAATCAGCAGCTCTCTGAGCCATCAGGGACAATTGGTCGCTCAAAGGGAGCTTCTGTAGCAACTTCCTATCAGCAGATTTCTGTTACGGTTGTGACAGAGTTTGTGCGTTGGAATGAGGAAGCAATATCTAGATGCACTTTGTTTTCATTTCAAGTAATATTTCTTATTATCATAGTACTTACCATTTAGCGTTAATATATTATGTGAATTGTCAGCATTTAACGTAAACAGCATGTCCGAGTCTGTTTTCCATTCTACGATAAGGATGACCACAAATTTTTCTTCTCTTAATTATGGAACTTATGGTTGAATTTCCATGGAATATTGATCTGATGTGCAATTTTTTTTTCTTTTTTCAATATGAACTTTTCTTTGGTCTATCTTTGTACAACTAAGTTCAGCATGAATTCAACTCGCTGGTTGCTAAAATGGCAAGAGAAAAGTTTTATCCAGGACAATTTATGGTTATGGTAGCAGTTTCCCACTTAGGGTGTTGGTGCTAGAAACCAAGCATCTTTGTTGCTGTCGTGTTTTCTTCATTCTCTAATGGATATACAAGTGTGTAACTGGAGAGAGAAAAGTCTTTTCTGTACCTGTTGGAGACATTTGTGTTTTATGAAACATTTATTGATGGAGCAAACTATAGAAATTTAAAGGTTGAATTCAACCCTAGTTTTGAATATTAAAAGATTTATTTTAAAACCTACCTTTGTTTCTCTTAGAATTTCTTTGCTCAGCACACTTTAGTTCCTAGTACTTTCTTCTTTTTACCATTTGCTTCCTATTGAAAGAGCATCCTGTTGTGTTTCTCAGCCGTGTCTGCAACGAATCTAAAAATTTCCATTTTTATTCTCCCATTTCCTATCATTTGTAACTATTAACTTCTATCTTGTAACCTAGTTTTTTTTGTGTATTCTAATTGGCTCTTCTCCCTATTCGGTTTTTCTTTTCTTTCTTCTTTAGGCTTTTCTTGTTCGATGTTCTTTCTTTTATTCTGTTCTTCATTGATCCTGCTGCAATAACTTTTACCAGCTTGGCTTTGTTGATGGGAGTTAAAATTTTTATCTTCTGTGCCTATCAATAAATGTTGGTCCCCAAAGAAAAAATGTGTTGGCGGTAACACTATAAAGCGGCAGATATTACTATATCTATCTTTTGCTGATCATGGCTGTTATCGATTTTTTTTTTCTCCAGCCTGCTACTCTTGCAGCTAATGTAAAGGCAGTCTTCACTTGCTTGCTAGACCAAGTAAGTTTTTTTAATTAAATTCTGTGAATTGTAATTTGTGTTACTATTGCTCATATTTTATGATTTGCAGGTTGGCCAATATATAACCGAAGGACTTGAACGGGCAAGTGACTGCTTAACTGAAGCTGCAGCTTTGAGGGAAAGGTTTGTGCTGGGCACAAATATCAGTAGAAGAGTGGCTGCTGCAGCTGCTTCAGCTGTAATTACCTGATTATAAATCTTTCTTTGCTTTTCTGCTCTATAGTATGTGCCTATGACAAGTATCAAATAAACTAATGTGTATTACCAATTATAATCGAGTGAATTGATATATAGGCAGAAGCTGCTGCGGCTGCTGGTGAGAGTGGTTTCAGATCTTTTATGGTTGCTGTTCAACGTTGTGGAAGCAGTGTGGGTATTGTTCAGCAAGTACGTTGATTGTTCAGATAACATTGGCCACATTTAACTAGCAATCAAGAGAATCCATAATATGTTAGATAACCTGAATTAATTGGGAAATATTATCTGCAGTATTTTGCAAACTCTATATCTCGACTTTTACTACCAGTGGATGGTGCACATGCTGCCTCATGTGAAGAAATGGCAAATGCTATGTCTAGTGCCGAGGGTGCTGCTTATAAAGGGCTTCAACAATGCATTGAGACTGTAATGGCTGAGGTTGGTTTTGAACTTCTTATCTTTCTACATTCTATGATGTTCTGTAGTATGTCTTTCATCTGAGGAGATTATGTGGTGCTTTTCACTATCCTTTTTTTTATAACCTCTTTGCTATGGCTGCTTATAACTTTCCAGGTCAATCTTTTGCAATTGCCATGCAGGTAGAACGGTTGTTATCAGCTGAACAAAAGGCAACAGATTATAAGTCTCCTGATGATGGCATTGCTCCTGATCATCGTCCAACAAATGCTTGTACGAGGTAATTGTCAATTGGCTATCATCTGATGGTGAGAGTTGCTCTTAGTCCCAACTTTCATGGGGTGCAAGGTGTCCAATTATTTCTGTTCAATCATAGTTCTTACGGGACTGAAGATTTTACACCTCAAACAGTCTGACATAAAAGGGTTCTTTTATTTTTCATTATGTATTAGGAAATCTAACTTCATATCTTTTTGGCAGAAATTGAACTTGTGAGTTCATAAATACTTATAGTTTTCCTATTTTGATGGATAGAGTTGTGGCGTACCTTTCACGTGTACTTGAAGCAGCGTTCACTGCTTTAGAAGGACTTAACAAACAAGCATTCCTAACCGAACTGGTAGTTTTTCTTTTCCATATTTTTATGAGATTTTACTGCATCAAACCTTTTCTTCGGTGTTTGTTAGTGATCATCATTTTGCGTTACCTGATTCGGGACATTTTGTTCGTTGGCCTATGTTGGTTTAATCAACTTGCAACTAGTTTGCTACTATTCCCCAGATTTCTTTTTATTTTTATTTTTTCTATTCATGCTTCAGAATTGAATTTTATGATTTCATACCTGAAAATTGTTTTGGGCAAAAATTTGCTGTAGTTCTATACCATCTGTTGTTGAAGTGAACTGTAATTTCACCAAAAGATGTGTAGTGGCTCTTGGCTATTCAATTTACCTGCAGAAGGCAATATAGTGAATATCACTTTTCCTAATGTTAATGTTGTTCACCCTGTTTTACATCATGATAATTGATGAGAACACCTTGGTTTATATTTGATATTTACATGGTGATATTATTGTTTTAGGGAAATCGTTTGCATAAAGGGTTGCTTAATCATTGGCAGAAGTTCACCTTTAATCCTAGGTAATTTGCCATCAACAGGCCATAAGCCTTACTTTTCCTTCTCTGTCTATGTGTGGATACTTGGTGACTGCATTGGCAATGTAGGCCTAAGTTCTTCTGGCCCATCTTGTGCACCATGTAAGCTTAAAAGATGTGATATTGTTCTAGAACATAAAGACATCACATGGTTCACGAACGCATACTCTTGATAAGTTCACTTCCAGATTTTTCATCGAAGAAATTCCTGGGATGAGTAATATTTTTGTTGTTTGCTTTGCATATTTAACTTCTTGGGATGTTGGTTATTTTATTCCCAAGAAATGCTGACAAGTCATTTAATATATATTTTTTACTTGACCTTCCAGTGGAGGACTGCGGCTGAAGCGTGACATAACCGAATATGGAGATTTTGTCCGCAGTTTTAATGCTCCAACTGTTGATGAAAAGTTTGAACTGTTGGGCATGTGAGTTAACTACATATTTATTATCACCACATAGAATCATTTTCCTTGCCATTTTTCTAATCTGTTGACTGAGTTCTTTTTTTCCCTCTTTTCAGTATGGCCAATGTATTTATTGTTGCTCCTGAAAGCCTTTCCTCTTTGTTTGAGGGTACACCTAGTATCCGTAAAGATGCTCAAAGGTACAATAACTAAAATTGCTTTTCATTTCATATTACTAAAGAAAAGTGGAATCAGTTGGCGTTCTTGCTTTCTAAGCATGTAAATACGTTATGTCAAAAAAAAAGCATGTAAATGCGTTAAGCACAGCTATCCACTAAATTCTGTCAATTATTTTTAATCTCAATGTAATTTGCATGAGTTTTAAAGGTCCTTTGTTTCTCGCTAAGAATCTTTATTCCTTTATTCTTTAGAACAGCATTCTTTGAGCCTGCCTCTAAAATACTAATGCTGTTTGAAGACATTAAACACTCTGATCTTAGAGGCGTGATCTTGCCCTAGTGGCAAAGGAGCACAATCGTGTGGATCTGAGATCGAGGGGTACAGGTCTTGTTTGGGTGGGATGGGTCCTGGGGGGGTAGTATTGACAAATTTTCATAAGAACAGACATTCTGTGATAAAAGTTTTTTTTTTTATCATGTAGTCAGCGCCGAGATGATCCTCCAATGCTTA
The DNA here is from genome assembly GCA_948193385.1 of Breynia disticha f. nivosa. Classification (NCBI taxonomy): domain Eukaryota; kingdom Viridiplantae; phylum Streptophyta; class Magnoliopsida; order Malpighiales; family Phyllanthaceae; genus Breynia; species Breynia disticha. The sequence continues at coordinate 9,389 of CANYCX010093336.1, forward strand.
ATTTCTCTGATGACTATAATTTTATTCTGCGATTCAGGTTTATTCAGCTTAGGGAGGACTACAAGAGTGCAAAATTGGCGTCCCGGCTTAGCTCCTTGTGGACCAGCTCTAGTTGATAAAATACAGTGACAGATTTGCAATACTTCCACGGTTCTTAGATTATTAGCATCAACCAGTGAAAATCTTAAGTCAAGTAGGTTCAAGTGGGACAACTTCCTCGAATTGAAATCTCTTATTGGTACTATAGCCGAGTTATGGCAATGGAGGAAGACACAGCTTATTACAGAGCGCTGAGCACATTCTTTGGTCACAAGATTGGTTAGATTTCTCTTTTTAACTTCATATATTGCCCTCAGTATCTTTTCTCTCTGCATATGTACGGAATATTGATTGATGGCGAGACAAAAGCAATTTTCAACACTTGATTTATGTTCTTAGGTTTGCAGTTTTTGGTTGGACCCTTCCGAACAAAGATTATATGTATCATCCACTGTATCCTTGTAGATGATACTCTTACAGTAGTCTTACTAGGCTTTATAATTACACCAGGCGTGATTTGATTTGTTGCATTGATTGAAGTATAGTGGAGATAAATATGGTTCATCTTCATGCTTGTAGATTTTTAAATGAGGTGGGAAGACGTTCTTTTTTACGGTCAGGACGGCGCTAGTGGAGCTGAATTTGAGCATGTTAATTGCTTCGGCCAACGTTATTTGAGTAGATATGGGTAGTGATCAGAGCTTTTATCTTAAATCTCATTGTTCTCTCTTGAATAAAAAAATGTATTTTCCTGTTTCGATCATTTCATACCCAAGCTGGGCAGAATAATTCATAACTCTTTACATCATGAATCGTCGTTCATGTAAGATTGCAACGACGCGTTGATTGATGTGTGCTGGTGAGAAATTCCCTTCTTTCCGCACAGAACAACTTGCATTGATTAGCATAAACTGAGGATTTGAGTGTTCTTGCCTGGACAAAGCTCATTTGGAGGTTAATGGATGCATTCATGCAAAGCATCGAATTAAAATGCAAGATTGGTTAAAAAATTATACTTCATCCTTCTCAAAATATATTTTGTTTAAGTTTTTGCACACAGATCAAGAATGTTTTTAATGTCTTAAATTAGTAGTTAATTGATTATTATATTATTTAATATTGTATTGATAGTACAAAATGAATAATGTTAAAAAAATAATTTTTCTAAAATAACATTTATTTTAGCATGGTGATTAATAGTAGTTAGCTTAAAAAAATGGCATATAAAAAGAGCTTAGTCAAAAACCTGTTTGTGCCAAATTTAATTTGATCAGTTTGCGAGTTGGAATTAATTTTTAAACGAGATGAGTTATAAAACTTGAGTAAAAAACTAGAACTCCAGTTCTCTTCGAAACTAAAGAGTTAATAAAATAGAGAAAAAGTTTATAGGGTAAAAAAGTGATATTTTTTTTAACATGTCTCATTTTAGAGTATAATAAAAGGTTTATAATAAAAGAGAAAAAGTTAATAAAATAAAGAGTTAATAAAATAATAATGTGGCATTGTCATAAACCTCTTGAAGAGATATAGTTTATGAGAGTTTACAAACAACTTCACTTTTTTTTGGTGAGGTGGCTTCTTGTTGGAGTCGACATGGGGGCATTTATCCCATTGTGGTTGCTCATTTTTATTAACTGCAGTTATCAAAACGACTAAGAGCTTTTGCGTGAAGTGATTCCGTAAATAAAATCCAGAGGTCGCAGTCCATGCAAAAAGTTGATGTGCCTCCTACTGGTTTAATTCCACAATATGTGCATCTGATAAATTTACCAGTCAAGTCTAATGTCTACGGCCATAACACATCATCGACGCCATAGTCCAATCATGATGGCGGCACCACTGAAGGCCGAAATTGCAAGCTCAAGTTTTACCTTCACCATGTTCATGAATCAAACAACTGTGGCCATATCAACAAAAATAAAAGGAGTGTTGATCTGACAGACACTTGGCACTCATTATGGGATGTGCTGTGGTGCACGTATTCTATTTTTACTAGTGTGGCACCTCACCTTCTCCCACTATAAATTGCTTCTTAGAGAGTTTTTTTTATCTGAACTCCGATATTCCCGACCAACTGGGCCGAGATTAATTCGGTTTGGGTGGTTAGGTTTCATTCCCTTCCCAAACGACATTGTGGGGATCAAACCACAATTCATCCTACCAAGTTCAGCCTCAATCATCACTGAACTACAACACGTTTGGTAAAGTGCTTCTTAGGGAGTGATAGAGAGAGAGAAGAGGCTTTAGTGGAGAGGTTGGGTTGGTTTACGGGTCACTGTATTGTAATCATCGGATACAGTGAAAATAAGTTTGAGCTTTTGATTTGTTCGGTAAAATAAAAAATTCGAATTTATTTTCTATGTATCTAACTAGAACAATTTACTTTCTCATTGAAAATTTATACGAAATCTTCTTTGATACCAATTGTTTGGTACCAATCAAACATATGTCCTTTAAAATCTAATGCATCATTGTTATGGAACAATTCCTTTTCCCCTAACCTAAGTTGTTAAAAGTCATTACATTACAACACTAACAATTCGAAGAAAATTCAAGAGCATTCCCTTCCCTTCTGAGGTGAAATCCTCCGGTTTTCAGACACATCTTTCCTCGTCCTAGATTTCTTTCTGGTTTTAGGATTGAACTGAATTTGGTAAAAATAATATCTAAACTCTGGACTTTCACGAAAACCAAGTGAAAAAAATGAAAGAAATGAAACAATCTCTTGTTTTTGAGATATGGGAGACCCCACAAATCTCCACAAAATGGCCATTACTATCGATTTCAAATCTCTTTCTTCCCATGTCTTCCTCAAATCCTAACAGAAAAATCTTTCAAATGTCTACTTGTTCAACACCAATTCCTAACAAGATGGATAGAATTCAAGAGGTAGTGGCGCAGCTTAAATGGAAATATTTGACCAACTAAGAACGAAAGAGCACTTATAAATGCATCAAACCAAGAAAGATACATTACAAAACCTAATTCAAGGGCAGGAAGACAACAGATTTTCTTTTAAAAAAGATATATTTAGCAGCCAAACCCATCCTTCACGAAAGGTATCCAAGTGCTTCACAACTCTTTTTCAAACACTTTAATTTGGAAAAGTGAGAAGGAAGGCATATGTTAGATTGGGAGTGATTGTGGACCAATTCTGTAAATGGGTTTCTCTCTTCTTTCTTCATTGCCATCATCACCGTTTAGTGTAGAAGAACATAACAGATTCCTTGTCCATTCCAAAAGAAGGGTTGAAATTTTTAAGGGTCAATCAACTCCATGTTCACATTTATACAAGATTTGACAATCGATAAAGTAAACCCGATACAATTCGAATATAATTTACACAATCTATTTATTAATATTAAAATATTTAAATATGTGATAAAAATATAGAATAAATATATAAAAATTTTGAAAAAAATAGACTAAATATATGAAAATTCTGTTAAATAATTAAATTCAATTTATTTAGTTGTATTAAAAATAATACATAATTCATAGGTCTCGTTCTTTAATTTAATTTTATATGTTATATTCATGTTTATTAAAATATAGAAATTTCAAAATCTCCCGACATTTTATTTGAACCAGGAGGTATCCTAAATACCCAGACTAATCTTCGTTCGAATCAAATAAGACCAGAAAGGCCAAACTAACCTCCCAACAGTTTGACTAGCAAAAAGTATAAACTTGTTGATTTGACAATTATTAATTAAAATGTTAATTTGTCAAACCATGAATGGATAATATTACTTATGTCCTAATTTATGATAGAAATGTTATTTTAGTGGTAGGAATTAAATGATACTATCATTTTCTAAAACTCATTAATTATTCTCAATATGCCATTTAATTGATTGGTCATAGATAGAGTTTTTTTATTGTCCAATATTATTAGTTGATTATCAACATTTATTATGAGTAAAACATGAAAAACACATCCAACTACCTAATACACTTAGATAAATAAATACTCTATCGGTTCTTAAATATTTATTATTTTGAGTTTTTCATATAAATTTAAAAAATTAATGAATAAGATATAAAATAAGTTATTTATCCTTTTAAATAAAGTAAGTTTTAAAAAAATGAAGAAAGATAATTAATTAGATGAGGGGTATTTTAGGAAAAATAGTGATAAAAAAAACTTTAAAGAATAAGAGTTTTATGCTAAAATAATACTTTAAAGTACATAAAGAGTTCATTTTAAAAAATTCACATGAAATAAACTATGAGTTTGTTCTCTCTATCTCAACTTTTTTTTGTCAATTTTCTCACCACACATTAAAAATGTTAGTCAATTTCTCTTTTTGTGCCTAATTAATGATAATGGAGTACTAATTATCTCTATTGATTTATTGTGGAGTGTAATTGTATACAATTGTAAAACCAATATGAGAATTATGAGTAAATATAATAGTCTCCTTGAGACTTTCAATATAGCATCAACAACTTAATGGCATTTTGGGACAAATTTTATAAAATTACTAAATGATAATAATTTTAAAATATTCAAAAAAAATCATTTTGTGATGTTAAAAATGAGACGAATGGAGTAGTATTCATTTATTATCATAATATTCTTATTGTAAGTGTTACGAAATCACACTTTAAATATTCTAAAATAAGTGTTATAAACAAATTTTTTACAAAAATATTATTAAAATATCTTCATATTTTAATGATAGAAGTTTATAGTTGCAAGAAATATTTACTCTATATAATCAATCACATTTTTTTGTGTAGTTCTCATACAAGGCAAAACTCTACTCTTATCAAATCAACTTAGTTGATTCATTTGAATAAGAGTAAATTTAAAAAAAAATAAATTTATTAAATAAAATTTCTTAAAATGTGTAATAAAAAAAGAATGGATTATATTTTTATATAATTTTCAAATATTTTTTACAAAAGAATATTGTAACGCTCTCCAATTTTAGTGAATTTTTGAAATTTATGGAAAATTTATAAAAGTGCGAGAAAATTTTTCGCGAAAAGTTTTAATTATTAATTATTGTGGAGTATTAGAAATATTGTGGAACTAAAATCGGGTAAGTTTAGTTCGACCGGGAGAGAGAAAAATCGAAAGAAAGATCACGGATTGAGCTAAGGGGAAAAACGACTTTTCCCGAGTTTATAAATATATATATGTGTTACAATCTCTCCATTTACACTCCATCCACACTTCATTCACGTTGAAACCATACCAAACCAAGGAAGGAATTTCCAAAACCCTAACCACACCCGAAACTCGACGAATCTTGGTGATCAGGAGTTGTAGGATTCGATCGGGAGCTTGATTCGGTAAGTTTTTACTAACCTAAAATCATAAATCCCGTTTTTGTTCATGGTTGGATTTTCTATGGTGATTTCTCATTTGTTTTAAGTCGGAATCGTGTAAAACTGAGTTTATTTGTTAGGTATGGATGTGTAGTAACTATTGGTACATGATTTTGAGGTTAAATTGTGGTTTTGACGGGTTAAATTGATGTTTTATGTGAGAGGTATAAAAGTGACGAAAATGGAATTTCAAACCCTAGTTTCGGTTTTAAGTTTGGTTGTTAAGGTTAGCTTTCTTAAACTTTATTGAGGTTAATGATATGACTAATTTTATTGGGTAATCCATGTGGAGGAATTAATTTCGGTTTAAAGAAAATTGTTTATGAGATTTGTGAAGAGAGTTGGAGAAAATGAAAATGGGGGAGGTGTTGGATTGTTGGAATTAAAAGAATACATTGTAAAATGTTGATAGATAAAGTGAGAATGATTATTGAATGGAAGGA
>CANYCX010093341.1:0-34891 GCA_948193385.1 Breynia disticha f. nivosa
AAAAATTGATTATTTATTATTTAATTGTTATATTTAAATTAAATTAATTTTTTAATATTAATTCCATTATTTATTTATTATATTAAAATTTTTTAAAATTTATAATATTAATTATATATTTAATTAATATTTTAAAATTAAAAAATCAATTTACATAATTAAAATAAATCAAAAAAAAAAAAGTAAATGGATAGCGTAGCCCAAAGGGCTACGCTATATATACCGCACCCATGAGGGTGCGGTATAAAATGAAGATGGAGGGGTCCACTGGACCCCTCCTCTTCACTCCATCCATCTCCACCCACGCCAAGTTGGCGTGGGTTGGAGATGGTCTAAGGAAAATACAAGTGGGTTTGTTGATTATTGTGGGAGGAAATGGCGTTCGGAGGAAGCGGCACATGGCATCCCAGCTGGTATATGCTCACATTAGGATATATTATTGATATATTATTGTGGGTCTCTGTGTTGACATATACCGTCTTCTTTTTTTTGTCCGCTGTGTCGGCGACACCGTTCGGTGTCCGGTGGTTACATTGGACACCGACTATTCCGGACCGCTCCGAGAGGAGCTCCCTCACGAGGATCACTTCTACCAGGCTCGAACCCGTAACCTTTAGAAAGCGAGGAGTCAATCGATATGACGCTTTGCCACTACACCAACCACTCGTGGTAGACATATACCATCTTCTAAGATATCAACTTCGATTTTCCATGACAGAGAAGTACACACACGAACATATACACATGGGTAACATATATATCCTTGGTAATAAAATAGCCACAACATTTATAGTGACAGCTACAAAATTTTCATATATGTTCTTGCACAGTTGCACTATATATATACACACTCTCTCTGTAGATATATCTTCTGTGATGGACTTGTTATATCAACAAGTGTAGCCTTCTAGGATCATGGAAATGGAGCTCTGAGCTTCAGTTCAGTATTTTCGATGTCAATAGCAAAGCCCTTGCCATGCTGCTTCCAATAATCAGCAGTTGGATTGATCCACTCTGCCTCTGGAATCTCAACCCTAGTCTGTGCAATAGACTCTGTCAATATGTTGTACTTATCATCTCTTTCCTTAATCAGCTCTGGCTTCACCATCCCCAAATTTACTCCTTGTGGATACACCATTAGCGCCGGTGAGCCTAGTGGAAGCCTATCACCTTCACAAATCAATCAAACACGCGTCGAGACCAGTTAAACCAATCAAATAATCATATGAAGAATTAATTATAATGAACTAAATATTTACCTATGTCAATTTGCCATGCGCACCAAAACTTGCCATAAGTTCTAGCCAAATTTTCCAGTTCCGGTTTCACTACCATTTCCGGAATCCGTGGATTCACCCACAACCCTGAGTTGATCTGAAAAAAAGCCATATTCTACCAAGTGAATTCTTACAAATTTTAGTGCAAGTTACAAAAAGTTAGAACTAAGCCAAAACTACAACCTCATAAGCATGAGAGTGCCACAGCTTTTGTTCTTCAGGTGGCAAGTCCTCAAATATTCTATCAGATACTATGTATTCCACTCCTTCAAAATAATAAAACAAACACTCGTGATGATTAATGAAATGTTAAAGGCTAGGAGGCAAAAAAATAAACAATTTTGTAGCATGAAAGTGGTTGGATGGATGTACCAATGAGACGACCATGAGTATCATCAGAGTCATAAACAGCACACTGAAGAAAGTCTTGGTTGATCCTAGTCAAATAGTGGTGAGTTTCAATCTGTCGAGACATGTCATGGCTATAACATTTGTGGAGTTTGCTTGATTGGTTTCAAAGACTATAACATTTGTGCTCCTTTGTCAAGCATGTGTTGCTCCATCGACATAGGTTTTCCCGGTGGTGTAGGCTCATCTTCGGTGTCATGTAGAGTTGGAGCCGATGGTTTATCACTTAAAGCCATTGTGAAGAGTCTGCAAAGTGTTGGTTTGGTTTGGTTTATGCGCGTGTGATGGGGGAGTTTTGTGCTTTTTATTGCATAGAGTGGGAGAGAGTTGATGAAGTGGAGAAGTTCTCTGCCTGACACGTACATGTTCATGAGAAATGACGTGGCTAATATTGGTGAGGCTTCTTGACAACTGGCAGACGTAGTTTGTTGAGAATTGTTTTAAGAGATAGAGGCAGAGGCAGTATACTAAATTACTTGAGTAGCTCAGTTGATCCCATTTATAGTTTATTCTCTGAACTTGGATATTACAGATTAATGTTTCACTTCATTGAGTGTATTTAAATCCCAAATTATATCAGGTCAATTTATGATTATGCTGGAATATTACAGATTCCTTTGCAGATAAATATATGTACTTGCAGTTCAAAGCAGAGCAACAATATCAGGGTGACCAGAGCAGAAAGCAAAAGCTACCAGAGGGAAAAGAAAAATCTTGTCTCAAAAAATTTGAACCATTGCCATGGAAAGAATCACTTAATGTGGGACTAAATCGTACTGCAACTGAACAAACCCTTATCATCTAATTAATTGAACAAATATAGAAACAAAATTTGGAGAAAAGGAGATTCTCAGATGTTTAATGACATGACTTCCAACAAAATAGGACTAAAAAATATGAAACAGAAAGAACCATAATGTACAGGAGAATAAAAGAAGGGGAATATGCCTGTGCAAAGAATGCTCTGACTATGCTTTCCTGTGGAAAATGCTCAATCTGGTAAAATTTAGAAGCAATCTATCAATAGTTCAACAACGAATATTTCACACGCAAAACAATCTTTCCCTTGTCCACACCAAGCTTGGCTCCTGTTACCAACCAATGACCAGGAGAATCTTGTGGTCCCTTTGACATTTCACTTGGATCAACAATTTTTGCCAGCTTTCCCACTTGGCTTGAACTATCTTCCTTCTTAACATTGGTATTTCTGCTGTAAGAAATTGATGCAGATGAATTGCTTGGTCGCTGTGCAGAAGGACTCGTTGGACTATGATCCCATACTGAGCGTCTTATTGTGCAACCTGGAACTTTCGAAAAGAGTAGCTTAAGGTGGAGGACATTCTTTGAGCCGAAATCCCAAACACCAAGCTGCGCACCGGTAACAATGTGTACACCAGAAAGGTCGCCAATAGATGTATCAGTGAATTCTATTGGTGCAGTGCTCACATGGGAGAAATTCTTCCATTTGATGGACTCGAACCAACGGCTATCTTGCTCTTCGGGACCTTGCCACTTTGGTGCACCAATGGCCACGTGTGCGTCCCAATGTGGTTGAAGGATTTTTGGTAGAGACACCAGATGCTGCAAATGAATGGAAAGTCTGTTCTGCTTGATCCCCTCCAGACTAAGTCTAAGGCCAGTAACAGGTTTGCGGCCAACTGTTACCTGCGAAGCCACAGTTCGGAATTGGGGCACGTAAATTACCCTGTTTAATATGTAGGAATAATATTTTTGGAACCATTTGAGACTAAAATTACAATCAATTTATACTGCTACATAGCAAACAACTTCCATTTACTATCTCAATTTCTTCTGATATTTTTCTTTTGATTTTCCCACATTGTCTTATCAAGTGAATAAATAAAAGAGAGATTCCTAAGATTGCAAAACATTTCAGCATCAGTTTTTATTAATGCAGGGTGTAAACGAAATTCAGAGAGAGGGATAGAAAAACCTGATCTGGGCTGATATAGAGCTTGGGACCCATCAAGCTAAACTGAAGGGATGGACAAACAGGTTCTTTTCGTTGAAGGTTGTTCTGTTCTGGTGCCCAAACTTGAGCAAGTTGGAAATCCAAAAAATACTGCAAATCCTCTATTGGAGGCTTGTCTGGTAGAAATATATTAATCTAATAGTGAGTGCTGATTTTGATTATTGTGGAAACATAAGAAGAAAGCATCTCGACATATGTATAGCATTTAATGCTAAAAAGATGAAAGGAAAAGAAAAATAATATGAACATCAAGGAAGATGTCTTTGATATACATACAAACTACAGCACAAATCTTTGAGCACACTGATAAGTTAAATAGTAAGACAGGCTATCCTTATAGTCTGGATCGAGTTGGCGCAGTTGAGCAACATGCGTGGGGTACTACCGAAGAACATCTAAAATTGAGTAATTTGCGCAAAAAAAAATTCAAGTCACAGGGATTATTTCATATTCCTTCACTATAGTGGACTATAAATTGAAACTGACATCAGGTTCACAACTCAAATGCAACTAGAGAGCATAAAATATTTACGAGAACTTACATTCTAAATATAAGTCAATCGCTCTGGCCAAATGCTTTATGCCAGGTACACCTTCGAGTAGGGAAACAATGGGTACAAATGTCATGTTAATGACATCAGGTGCCGATAGTACGGTATCTGCCCACTTGCCATGACTCTGCTCAAGATCATCACCTCCTCTCCTCCTAAATATGACTGTTACATCCTACAGCAAGGAATTCAATTTTAACTTTTTTATCGAATTTCTCAAAGCACAATGCAGATAAATGATTTGAGTAAGGAGGATCAAAAGCACAGGAAAACTCTATCCGAATACTGTAACAGTTATACATAAAAACTGAGATTTCATTAAGCAAAGGACATTGATAAAAGTCAACAAATTTGCGGCATAGAACATGTAATATACGAATTCTCAGAAGTAAAAAACGCCATGATACTTGCCTTGTCCTTGTATTTTAAAGCGCTTGACTGGCTGTTTGAGTTTGTAAATCTCTGATCTGAAATGTCTTTTACATAGTTCTCAATGTCGGATTCTAGCAATGGAGACAATATGTGCTGCCTGATATAAACAACATCTCTTCCACCAATTGTTGCCGATGTGACAATATGAGTCCCATAACTTTCAATGAAACTAATAAATCAAGAAAAAAAATGAAGAATTAGCAACTTTACAGAAAGCTGGTATCCAAACTTTCATTATGAAAAACGGAAAATTCTCAGCATGCATATCCTCATAAGAGTTTATGGAGTATGGACAAATCAACAACCAAACATCTAAGCATTGTTAGAGCAGGAACTATCTCTCCAAACACTGATGAATTCAGCATATAGATTATTTTTCAATAAATAGTCTTACGAATTCTTGAACTTTGAAAAACAATGCGTTGCTCAATTTTAGTTACCTTGCCAATGATGCAGGATCCCAGGAATATGGAACAGCACGCTTAACTTCTTCAAGGAGAACCAGATTCACTTTCGCTAAATGAACCTTGAATAGGGGAATGAAATGGCCAACCATCGCGAGGTTTTTAGTGGCTGCTGCATCGACTTGCCAAGAGCCAGTGAAATTGAACGTGCTATTGAAGCTGCCAAGTGGAATATATCCTGATATACCTGATTTCTCATTGAACCTCCTCGCCATCTGAAATTTCAAGCAGAAAGATTCAATTGAAAAGAGCAGAATTCGGTAACAAAAAGTTCACAAGATTTCCTACAAGGCTACAATAACAGGAAAGCACTGCAAGCTTGAAGATATAGAACATTAGAAACTAACATGTTATACAATTTCAAGGCTACCATAATCCAAAATTTCAACAATGCTACAGTCCATAAGTTCTCCATAAGTTCCTAACTTAAGACTAAACACAGTCATATAAACTTCCACAAAATCCAACAAAGATAACTACCAGAGAGCCAAATTAAGAAGCTCCAAATACATCACAACAACAATTAAAATAAAAGATGGCAATAAAACAAATTCACCTCATGGAAGCTACAAACAGGAATTCTCTCAATATTTCTCTGACCATGAGAGCAATCAATATCAACAGAAACATTAGGAACAACAACACCATCAGAAACAACAAGATCCCTTATATGTTGTTCATCAAGAAACACCAATCTCGAACCAGGAGTTCCTTTACAATACAAAAGCCTTATATCAGAAGTGACATCGAAGCCGCGACCCAGAGCCTGAATTGAGCTAAAAAGTGTACTAGTCAAAGAATCAGAGCTAAAGCTCATCTCTTTATTGATGTGCTGTTGTAAAGTTTCAATCTTTATTCATAAATGAAGTGAGAAAGGAATGATAAATCGGTATGTAGTTTGGTTTTTAGTAGAGGTGAGTTATTTGATTGGTTTTGAATTTGTCTGTAGTTTGAAATAAATAAAAACATGGGAGTTTGTGAAGTGTTAATGTTGTTGGGGTTGACTGTTATGTAAGAAGTTGGCTAAAAAAACGCGTTGGGTTGTGTAAGAAAGAGAGGATTTAGAGTTGACTGGTCGTAACTTTGATTCTTTTTTCAGTTGTGTTCTCATGTCTCTGTTAAAACAAAAGATATGTTTTTAATTTATTTACTGAAATAAAACATTTAATTTTATGTTAAATTATTGATAATATCTTATGTTAAATGAGTTAAATGTATAACAGATTTTCTGTACTCGTGTATTTTTCACAATAATAATGTTCTCGAATTTTTTATAAATTAATCAAGTTAAGAATTTAACTAATTTTATTGATGTGTCATCCGTAATTTAGTTTTTTTAGTTTCTAAGATTTTTAAATAACAAATATCATGTTACAAAATGAATGAAATTTTGTATTTGGACTAATTTACGGAAAACTCGACCAATACAATCGCATGGAATAACAAAAACAGTCACGCATATTAATATAAGGGGATGGGATTATGATTTTAATTAGAACATAATTTTTCTAACTTTATGTTAAATATTTGTTGTAAATGCAAGTCTCCTTTATACAACTTATATTTTAGAAACTTTATAAGGAATATTTTGGGAAATGTCAGAATATGAATACAAGTTATATTCCAGTATTTTTTTGGTCAAGCCCCGGTATCCTCGACTCACTGGGCCGAGACTAATCCGGTTCGGGAAGGAGTTGGAGGTTAAGGTTCATTTCCCTTCCAATCGACGTTGCGGGGGATCGAACCGTGGTCCGTCCTACCAAGTTCAGCCCTCATTACCACTGAACCAAGAGGTCGTTGGTAAGTAATATTCCAGTATGGATGCTTGGTTTGGTTGTCTCTCTATTTATGACGATGGGTGTAAAAGTTGACGACACCCAAGGAACAGTCTTTTAGCGTCAGGAAAAATCCAACTTCCTGCATGCCACCACAACTTATTGCCTCAATCACTGCAAGGACGTATGTTGTCTGTCAACGACAAACCTGAGAATATTCGAATAGAAATGCCGAGTCTGACGAGCGCATAACTATAACTCTTAACGGAGATTTAACATAGCTAATGGGACATCATGTTTAAACAACCACTTCACACAAATCTATGTTCCTGTAACATGTACTATGTAAGACCTAGATGTTCTGAAAGATTGAAACACAAAAATAAAACTGGTTCTTTCTGTTTTGATCTTCCAGAAAGGAACATTCGCGATACATTTAGTTTACAATGAACAAGAGTGATGGGGATAATGGTCTTTGCCTGATGTAGATGAAGAACCAACCCAAATTGGGTCTGACGAATGCATGCCAGAGGGTGTTTCGACTGGACAGTCATACGATAGCTGATGAATTTGGTTTCTTATGGCATTAAATCTGTGCTGATCGCTGTGTAAACTTGGGTCAATTTTTAGATCAGTTACAGCAAGTTGGCCTTCGAGCATGCTTACTACTTGGGTCATCGTTGGCCTGAGAGCTGGTGATGCATTTGTGCATAGCAGTGCTACTTGGATCATTCTCAGTGCTTCTTTCTGATTAAATTTGGAACCAAGTTTTGGATCAACCAATTCCAGCAAGTTTCCCTGTTGTTGTAAAACTAGACCCTGGAAAAAAAGAAAACAGAACAGAAACCAACTCTTTTTTATTGAATTTCCTAAAATATTTCACGATTGTTCTGTTCAAACGAGCATAATCTTACCCAGTCTAAAAGGCAAACGATGTCTTCATTCGGTCGAAACTTCATATTGCTTTTCCCTGCAACAATTTCCAGTGCAACCACTCCGAAACTGTAAACATCTGCTTTGTATGTCAAGTAGCCCCATAATGCATATTCTGGTGCCATGTAGCCTCTGAACAACAAAGATACTGATATCATAAATCACTTCGAATTCAGGCTATGAAAATGGTGAGTAGCAAGAAAATTAAAAACTTGATTTATGCTAAAATCTGAGTTGAGGAAAAATGTAACTTCGGAAATAGAATGCTCACATGGTTCCAGCAACTCTTGTGCTGATATGAGTGTTGTCTTCTTCATCAAGCTTGGCCAAACCAAAATCAGATATCTTTGGGTTTAGGTGCCCATCAAGAAGCACATTAGAGGTTTTGATGTCTCTATGAACAATCTTCAACGTGGATTCCGAGTGCAAAAATGCCAGACCTTTTGCTATGCCAATGCATATCCTCTGCCTCGTTGGCCACTCAAAATTCAACTTGCTGCCCTCTCTATCTGTTGTCAGCAACCATGAATGATGAAACTTGAAATCTTATTTGTTGGAAAGGATCAAATCGCGTTAGATGCAGATTGAAGGGCAGAACAATAAGCTTACCAAACATAGCATGTGCAAGGCTATTGTTTTCCATATATTCATAAACCAGCAACAATTGATTTCCTTCAACGCAACATCCATACAATCTAACAAGATTAGGGTGTTGTAGAGCAGAAATAATGCCTATTTCATTCACAAATTCATGAATTCCTTGTTTCGACTTGGAAGATAGCTGCTTAACTGCTACGAGAGTACCATCTGATAATGTTCCCTGAAATAAAGCAGATAACATGAACTTTGACTCACTAAAACTGTTAATAATCTACAAAGAGATGTCGTTTATAGAATAATAAGAAGCACTATACCTTGTAGACAGATCCAAAACCACCTTCTCCAAGCTTGTTTGCCGCATCAAAGTTGTTAGTGGCAGCTTTAATTTGTCTGAAGGTGAACAAGCCAGTTTGTAGATCTAGCCCTATTAGTTCTGTACAAATAATGAGATTATAAGGCCGTGTTCCATGTAATTTACTTTAATAACTTCTCTACCAGTCACCAGAAAACCCTTGCAGCTAAAGTGAAAAAAAGAGTAGATTCTTTCTGAAGTTTATATCCATCACCTCGTTCCTTAATTTTCTTGCCACCCAGACGACCTTTCCACCAAAGTGTTGCCATAATAATGAGAATGAGAAATGCCAGGGAAACTCCCAATCCAATCATGATGATTTTCTTCTTTCTTCCCCCATCAGGAGGCTTGAATTCTATAGAAATGTGAGGGAAAAGAAGCAAAAAAAAAAAACCTCGTCAAATTGCAGCGTATAAAATTTACCTGACAAATCATTCTTTCGCGTAAGAACTCACCAGATTGGACATCAATGGCAGAAATGAGAGGCCCATATACTCCTCTCTTCGGTGAAGAAGTTGTCCCTTTTCCAGCCCAATAAAAGCGAATCTCTAGAGCATTGTTGCTAACAACTATGGCTTTAGATGTATGTATAAACACCTTATCTGCTCCTGATGCAGCCTTTATAATATTGAAATCCTTCAATACAAGCTTGTCCTGTGAACAACTAGCTTGAATTACGACTTGTGACTCAACACACAGACCTCAATACCAACTTTCCAACAATAAACAGTTAATATGGGTTCGTACCTGGATATAAACATCAAATACTCGCCTTCCAAGACTTTGGTAGGATCTATTATCCCTAAGAACTATCTCTGCAAAGTGAAGCTTGACTGTATAATTCCCATTGCCTAAACAAAGGGCATAATATGTGAGTGAAAGAGGAGTAAGTCGCGCATTTGCATAGAGTTGAGTGTTGTTCATTTGAAGTATGGACACATTCTTGGCAATGAAGTGATCTGACTGACTGTCAACATCCCAGAAATGTCCAGTGTTACTAACTGCCCACCTATCTGATGTCATGTACATATTCGCTGGACCTCCTTGACTCTCATCTTCTTCATAAATGATGCCCGCAGCCATTGTTCTTGGTCCACCACAATTTATATGCAATGAGTAATGTACTATGCAGAAACAGTGATTTGTTAGTGGCAGTGACATAGAAAATATTTTTTCTTTTTCTTGGAAAATTGATGTTCACAGATTATTTTCTTTAATGAGCCAGAGTTCATACCTTTTGATTTTGAACAAGCAGAGTTGATCAAGCATTCAAGAGCATTCCTGGGAGTAGCATCAGATTAATTATCATCAGGCTATGGGATTCAGATGGAATTGAAAGTAAAATTAGCACATTCTACTTTAGCAAAATATACACTTCTACAATTTGAAACTTACGAGTTGTTCCTTGTTCGAGTGCTTTTAAACAAGTTGCTGATCAACAGAAAAGATTCTAATTCAGAAATTTTCAAGCACATGAATATGGAAAATTCAAAAGGAAAGAAAAAGGTTTCTCTCACAGTGTATCACTACATGAAGGAGGCAAAGAGCTTTTTGTGAAATTGTTGTAAGAAATATCGATCTCACTGCACACCAACACATTAAGTTCAATTACAGTCATAACAGTTTCTCCAACATGAAATATTTCAGAGGAATATGAAGGAGTAGGAAGTGAAACGTACAAGCGCCTATCCCTGGTCTTTATCCAATCGGGGATTGGTCCCGTGAGCATGTTACCGGTCAGAAACCTATTCAGCGGCCAATATTGTGTTTTTTTGAGGATAGCATCACTAATACATTACATTACCAGACAGAGGAAAATGTTAATTATGTTATTTAGTAAGCTTACATTTTTTCCAAAGCATTCAGGTTATCATAATTTGTTGTGAGATTGCCTTCCAATCTGTTGAAAGTAAGGTCCCTGGGAAAATATAACAAAGCAGTTGTAAAAACCACTGAAACAGGAGTTTCTGTAGGCAAAATAAATGGTTTGAAGCCGGAATTTCACTAGCCACAGTTTAATCTCATAGATGAAATTTATCATTCACCCTGCAAATAATTTAAAACACAAAGAGAAAAGAGCACATTACAAAAATTTCAGACTTGTCATTTGCATTATATATTCTGGAACAGGTCCGGATATGTTGCAGTTCCTCAGTATCCTACAATAGAAACCATCAAACTTTAAAATAAGTAAATAAGGGAAACATGTTCTGAAGATAATGAATCAAAATTAACACAAGGAAGGGCTCACAAATATTTGATATTTTTCATTCCTTCCAGAGATGGAAATTTTGAACCTTGGCCTTGTAGATCACTGATCCTTCTGCACATGCAACGCATCTGACAATTAGAAACTATGCCAATCTCATCCTCTGAAGATTTTATTCGAGGCAAATCTATTGGTGTTTTAACGAAAATTTATTACACATAAGGCGCAACTCACAGATCAGTCAAGTTAGTCAAGGAAGATATACTTTCAGGAATTGGTCCCTGGAAACCACTAGCGTGGATCCACCTGTAAATTTGTAGATTCAGAATATCTGTAAATTCTACCTAAAAACTATTTTGAAGACACATAAACAATGAAGAAAGGAGAGAAAAACATACAAAATTTCAAGATTTTTCCAGTTTTGGATGAAATCGGGTATTCTTCCAGAGAAATTATTGCTGCTGATCCTACTGAAAATTATAAGGTATACAACAAGATTATATGAGATAATGGATAAACAAGTTGTCCTTTAAAATGCTCCAAATCCTCTGAACAATGAAGTTAATGACACAAGATCTTACAGTTCTTTTAACTTGGTCAAGTTAGACAGAGACTGAGGTAACTCTCCAGTGAGATTGTTGGCACTAAAAACCCTGCAGCAAGAAAAAAAGATGAAGGATAAGGTAATCAAGATTTAAGCTTTACACGGACAATGAAAATCGTTAAGATTCTAACATTCAATGACTGAACTATGAGTTTTAACAATAAAGGCTTAAGGAACTGACAAACGTTCTAAGTTAAACAGATTTCCAAGCTCAGGAGGAACGGTTCCTGAAAACATATTGTTCTCAAAGGTCCTGGAAAGAAACTCTTCGTCAATATCACAAACATCTAAACAACAATCAAACAGAATGATTTATATGACGTTAGACAGAGTAAACTTACAAGTTCACAAGACTGGTAATGTTTCCCAAGAAACTTGGGATTGGTCCTGTTAAGTTGTTCACATGGAATGACCTGTACCGCATATGGAGGTGCTATTAATTCAACAGAAGTGAAAATTTACCAGCCAACCTAAACACATTGGAAGTAATTGCTTACAATTTTATCAAGTTCATTGAAGCCCATTCACTCGGTATATTACCAGTGAGGCAATTCCTGCTCAGATCACTATAAATAAACAAAATACTTTCATACATTCTTTTGAAGCCTTCTAATGAAACTTAATTTTGCTAGAAATAAAGAAATGTCCATAGAAGAATCATAATTTCTTACAGTGTTTTAAGGTAAGGCAGCTTGGAAAGAGCCACAGGTAGCTTGCCTGAAAGATCCTGGCCTTTAAGATATCTGCATTACCAGACAAAAGTTAAACATCTATTGAAATACTAAGTGATGGAACCAGATAGAAAAACATGCCACGCTCCCTTTGTTTCCGTCCCTGGGTTGAATACTTGAATCAACAAGACGTTAAATGCAAATGCAAGCATAATCTAAGACTTACATGTCAACAATATGGCAAACACCTCCCTCATAGGAGCAATTACACCCCACACTATTGTTGTAGGGACTACCCTTAGAATATGGAGTTAACCATCTTGTGTCATTACTACTGCAAGGGTCTGAAGTAAGGTTAGTCCAATCAGTTTTGCCTAACTCTGATGCCACTTCACGTAGTGCTTCCACTGCAGATACCATAAGATCCCCAAAAGTGAATGAACGATATTGAAATTGTAAGCAAAAATTATCAACTGATATATTTCCTACCTTCCTCAACTGGTGTAACTCCCACCTGTGCTTCAGCACTGATTGCTCCCATAATGAGTACCATGAACACTTTAAGCATGAAAAATTCTAAGATGTAATACTTCAAAGCTTCCACTGATCTGGCCATATTGACAAGCTCCAATTACAAAAGCTCACTAAGGTTAATATGACTTCATCAAACTTATATAAGATGTTCTGTTATGTAGCGGGGGAACCGTATGATGTAACTAGAAATATTTTTAAGGGGCGAAAATAGAATTTAAAAATAATATATGAAAAATACGGTAAGAGGACGAAATTATAGATAAATACGGCAAAAGGGCGAATCTATAGATAAATATGACAAGAGAGGATGGAACTATACAAAAATACAGGACTAGACACAAAAGGAGGTGACCAACTCCCTTAATTCCATCACTGGTAGCAAACATAAACGAGGACCACGAAACTGTCTGACATGCTTGTCTGTTCTAAAGTAGCATTTGAATTGTCAGAAACCATTTATCTAGACTTGTTTATCCTAGTTAGCGACAAGAACTGATTGTATTGCACATGATCATTATCAAGTAGTTCTAAAATAAATCAAAACTACTATCAGTCACCTTCCAAGTTTTTACTAGATATTCTCATTGCTCTTGGATTTTTCATATATAGGAAAAACCAACAGAGCGTGTTGAATTTTCAAACCATCCACATTTATTGATTCACAACAGGCATCATTCATTCTCCTATGCTCTTGATTGAAAAAACCATAGAATAATTAACTTCTTTCCATTACGTTTTATTGGTCTTAATGGATAAAATTTACTGTGTCATCGGTGAATTGTCAGCATAGAAAGTAGAAATGGCATGCCTTAATTTGATTGTTTATTGGTGTCGAATATGCGATAAGTAAGAATATAACATTCGACATACCAATACTATTGTAGCTCATTGGTATAAGTCATCCATAACATTAAGGATTGCGAGTTTGATTTCTTGCTGAAGAAGGTATTAAATCTCAATTCATCCCCAGTGTAGTTGGTTCCTGTTAAGGTTTTGGCTCATGGATCGAGTCGCGAGTCGGTAAACCTTTGTTGCGAAAAGGCTTACATATGATTGTGGAACTCGAACGCAGAGCTGCCTACCTAAGAACTCAAGAAAGAGAGTTGCCTATCTTCGATTGTGAATTCTAAATAATAATTTTGTTGATAGAGGCAAATCAATCAATCTCAATAAGACAATATGGAAAGTAAATCAAGTAGTTGCCGTCTCGCTTAGATGCTGAAGAGCAGAAATCATTCATCTGTTTATGTCCCAGAAGTTCTCTCTCATGTATAATTTGAATCAATTAAATGTGTAATTTCATTAAAAAAAGGAAAAATAAACTTATTTATCACATATCATAAATAATTATACAGCAGTATTTACATTTCATATTACGTTTCCACCAATGTTTTCCTGGTGAATATTGCATTCACACTGAAAAAGATCAAAACTTCAGGAGAGCAACCTGGGCAAATTATGGAATGCGATAGGAATCCTCAAGATTTTGGCTCGTCATTTATCTCGAATAACTCATTCTCAGATGCATATGAAGAGGAGAATGTATGAATCGCTGTGGAGTTCAATGCCTGGCTACTATTCATACTTTCCTCGTGTTTTCGAAGATCTCTCATGGCCTTAAATCTTAGATCTTCAGTGTAGTTACTAGGTTCTGGAATTGTGTCAGGAACGGGTAGTTGTTCTTCAAGTATCCTAACCACCTCTGACATCGAAGGCCTCTGCGTTGGGGAAGCGTTTGTGCACAACAGACCTACTTTGATCATAATTTCGGCTTCTTTTTCGTTAACCGCTGATCTTAATGTCTCGTCAACAATCTCCATACAATTTCCATTTTGCTGCAAACGGCAGGCCTGAAGCAAAAAAGGTTTTTCAGAAAGCTGTCAGATATATACAAGAAACTTTTCTGGCATCATAAATATGCAATGCAAGTCGAGAATGACTGTAAATGCAACAGATGAAACATGGGAAGAAGAGTACCCAATCTAAGAGGCAGACGCTGTCGTCACTTGGTATATAACTGTTATTGTTCTTCCCACTGACAATTTCCAAAGCCAAAACTCCAAAACTGTAAACATCTGCTTTGTCCGTTAGGTAACCCCATAGCGCGTATTCTGGTGCCATGTAACCTCTGCATATCAAAATGGAAGATCAAAACAATATTAGCAAGATACTTCGGTAACATTACTGCACAGAGCAAGTATATAAACGAAGCAAGAGATTTTTTAAGTGAATGGAGCGTTCACTAACATAGTTCCAGCTATTCTGGTGCTGATGTGACTCTTCTCCGCTTCATCAAGCCTTGCCAATCCAAAGTCTGATATTTTAGGATTTAAATCTCCATCAAGCAGAACGTTTGTAGCTTTAATGTCCCTGTGAACAATTTTGAGTCTTGATTCTTCATGAAGAAAAGCTAGACCTTTGGCTACCCCAACACAGATTTTGAATCTTACAGGCCAGTCCAGTATAAGACGATCATTTTCTTTACCTGCAATTCATCACAAAGAACAAAGAGCTTGTTTAGGAATAACATTAGTTATGCTTTAGTTTTAGTTGACGGCTAAAATTTATCGGTGCAACAGATCATGAAACAAGGCTCACCGTATAAAGCCCGGGCAAGACTATTGTTCTCCATATACTCATACACAACCAATAATTGGTCACCTTCTACACAAAATCCATGTAGCTTGACGAGATTTGGGTGTTTCAAACAAGAAATCATACCTATCTCATTCAAGAACTCTCGATTTCCTTGTCTAGATTTAGATGACAGTTGCTTCACTGCTATCACTGTACCATCAGCTAGCAATCCCTGCACAAAAGCCTTTACTTAAGAATCCAAACAGAGAGTAAGGTTCTGCGTGGAGTTCAAATACCTTGTATACAGGACCAAAACCACCTTCACCAATCTTGTTAGCAGGATCAAAGTCACCAGTTGAAGCTCTAATTTGTTTTAAGGAAAATGTCCCAGATGGCAAATCATCAGAATCTGTCAAAGAAATTAAAGACTGTTGAGAGCAAAGAATGGTCAATTGATAGTTAAAAAGAACAATAAATTCTCTGGATCATAGGTTATAATAAAACTTCGAAAAATTATTCCGGAGAGAGAGAGAGAGAGAGAGAGAGCGTAAGCAATTATTTATGAACTGCAAAATGAGAGTGCTAACTTTTTCTTTTGCCCTTTTTCCCCAGCAAAATGCCTTTCCACCAAAGAATCCCCAGTATAATAAAAACAACGCTCAATGCTCCAACAACTCCACCAATAATATAAGCGAACCGTCCTTTCTTTTTGGCAACTGAACAAGGCTTCGAGTCTGTTGAATAAACATTCAGAGTGTGAGATAGATGGTGCATAATGAATAACAACTAAGACCACATAAATTGCTCACCAGAAACAACTGAAATGGCAGATACGAGAGGGCCATAAACTCCTCGAAAAGGAATTCTTGTGGTACCTTTGCCAGCAAAAGAGAATCGGATCTCTAAGACATTATTTGTCACCGTGACATTTAGTATTTGTTTCACTAAAGGTTTTCTAACACCACCAGCCTCATCTTTAATATTGAAATCCTTCCACACCAACCTTTCCTGTAATGAATTAGAATTTCATAAATAATTGGAACTTCAAAACCATACAAATTTGTAACTATGACTATTTACCTGGATATAAATATCAAACGCACGCCTTCCTAGGCTATTATATGTTCTGTCATTGGTGAATTGTATCTCTGCAAAGTGGAGGTTTACTACGTACTTCCCATTCTCCAGACAATAATGGAAATAGGTGAGAGAAATTGGAGCTTTACGAGCTGTTGAGTACAATTCAGGCAAATCTGAAGATTCTGAAGATACAGTAAAACGAGTATTTTGGGAGTCATAATCATCCATGAAGTCTCCAGTGCTACTAAATCCCCAGTAACTTTCGTCATCTAAAAAATATTTTGCTGCCCCACCCTCAACTTGTACATCTCCTTGATAAAAAAAGGTAGTTCTATTTTCCTTGATGTTTATGCCCTTTCCACCACTATTAATATGTAAACAATTTGAATCTGCCATGAAAGAATCACCAAACTAATATTAACAGCAGCATATCCATGACAAAAGGAAAGGTCGATATCAATCATTTGTCTAGAATTCAGTTTGAAGTACGTGTTAGGGTTGGTATCAAATTCTTACATTTTGGACAGCGTAAGACCTTCATACACGGAAGAGTTCTCTCTCTGTTATGAAGAAAAACAAATAATTGAGAAAACAAAGTGCTGGTAGCATTCTTATCTCATTTAATTCATAAGCGACACAAAAAAAATCGTGATAAAAGGAGAAAGAATCATACGAGCTGTTGGCAGCATTTGAGCTTCGATACAAGTTTAGATTTAGGTTCCTGATGAAATACAAGTTGTCGGAAGGAAATCAGCTGCAGAACTACAGTGAATGTAGGACTATAAGCAAAATAATGAAAAAGCATGTTACATGTTTCCTTTACAAGCAGGTTGCTCAGGCTCTTGCGAAAAGAAATTATTGTATGACAGATCACTGCATATAAAGATTAAAATGAGAGCTTTATCAATGAACTTTAAAGTAGAAGCCATCTGACTAGGTATCATAAAAAGAAAGTCACAATGGGATAAGTTCCAACAGAGAGTCCGTGGCAAGACACTTACAGAGCACTCCCTTGCTTGAATAGTGAATCTGGTAGGCTTCCAGTCAGCAAGTTATGGGTTAAAATGCTGCATAACACACCAAATCGCATGATCAGTATACTATGCTAGCACCACATTATAAATATTACATTCTTTGCAGAATCTTTATGGCATGAACCTATGTTCTCTCGATGAGAAGCAGTTTAGTTAGTTATTCAAACTAAAACTATCTCTCTTACAAATAAATAATTTACTTTGAAAAGCAAATAAATGGACAAGTCAACGATCTACTTACATAAATCGCAGCCGATCTGCAGTTACAGTTGAAGGAATTCTCCCTGATAACTTATTGAAACTGACATCCCTGCAGCAATACCATAATAAATGCTACTGAACTTTTGTTTTACATGAAATAAAAACATGATATGTTTGCTTGTCTTAAGTTCATGACTACCAGAGTAAGGATTGAATATCATGATTTTAGAATATTAGGAAATTTCAAATTCAATTTCATATGCTTTACTCACAATGTGTCAAGATTCTGCATCCTCCAGAGATATGTTGGGAGCTCACCAGAAATTTTACAGTTTCTTAGCACCCTAGCATATGAAACTGAATCACATCAAAATCACCAACCGGAGCAACTTAACCGTAATAAATTCAAAATGTTTGTTAATGCCACCACTCAACTTACAATTTTTCTATGCGTGTTATGTTGCTCAGGTTTGGGAAAATCTGCCTTGGTCCATTTATATCACTGATTCTCCTGTCAACATGGCATCAAGAGCATTGAGCTGTACTGTTTGGAATCCATCTTCATAAAATAAATAAATAAACATATGACTCATGTTGCTAGATTGCAATGAGTTAGACTTCAACTTACAAGTCAATTAAATTATTCAAAACTGAGATGCTTGACGGAATAGGTCCCGTCATTCCACTTGCTACCATTTCTCTTCATTGTGTTCAAGCAAACAAAAACATGTTATCTTCCTCTGAGAACAGAAAACTGGACTCTCGGCAGAAAGAAGAACTTACAATCTCTCAAGTTTCTTCCAATTTTGAATGAAGGCGGGAATGGTTCCATTGAAGTTGTTATCATTGATCCTACTGTATTGAATGAAAAACGTTGTTAGACTGGAACAACTAAAAACAAGAATGGATTAAGCAAAGGAAAGTAAATAAACACCTACAAGTCTGTCAAATTTAGCAGCCCAGCAAACGATGTTGGTAAATTTCCAGTCAACTGATTGGAAGAAAGCATCCTGAAAGAAAATATCACAACAACGAATAGTGAAAAAAATATTCATTTACCATAACATTTAACGGTGGTCAAAACTCAAGATATAAAGTGGATGCGGGAACTTAAAAAAAGCAGAATTATGATGAAGATGAAGAAATGGAATTACATACAGAGTTTGCAAGTCGGTTAGTTTTCCAAGTTCAGGAGGTACACTGCCAGAAAATTGGTTTGCTTCAAGGCACCTGAATGACGCAAAAAATGGATCTAATTAGAACAAAATTTACAACACTGCTTTGGTGCTTCCTACAATATTTCAAATGCGTGAGCAGGAGGGAATAAGGTCGTATAAATATGCCAAAAATTTAAACAATGCGGATTTCTGAAGTAAAGTTACAAACAAATATAACTTCCAAAAGCTGAATACTTCCAGCTTGAAACCTACAGGTATGTTAGAGAGCTGATATTTGCCAATTCCTTTGGAATCTTCCCAGACAACCGATTTACAAGAAGAGATCTGCATGCAAATCAACAGTCATTCATTTTGTCATAAAGTGAGAACTTGATTGAGAAATTGGAAAAGAGCTTACATTGAAGTGAGTTGTGTTGAAGCCCATTCACGTGGTATGGTACCATTGAGGTAGTTGTAAGCAAAATCACTACACTTGAACGAAAATCAATGTAATAATTGGTGATAAAGACAAACAAAAATAATGACAAAAGTATCAACTCCAGTACATCACATAAACTGCAAGCAATTCTATAAAATCATTTCTGAATGAGCTTAGGCTTACATTTCCCGGAGGTAAGGAAGCTTAACAAGTTGTGGTGGTAGCACTCCTGGAAGATTATGATTTTTGAGGATTCTAAAACAAAATTGAAATCAGAAACAGGAAAAGTGGAATGAAGAAAGTAAATAAATTGCAATAATGTTCTATCCTTTCATAATATCAGCAATATATGGCCCATTTTCTATCTTCAAGCAACAACAATGGTGAAACTCAACGTACAAAATACCACAGAAAACAATGGAGAACATTAAGAAAAATTTTCAAGGGGAAAGATGAGGTAATTATACATCCTTACTACGTGACAATCAGAACTGCCTCCATTATTGCATTCACAAGTTACACTTTGTTCTGAAGTTATTGGTGGCACAGAGGTTAGGCCAACCATTTCGACATCACAAGAATCGGCATCGAACTTCCAGTATTTTGAGCCCATTGTCTTAGCAATTTCTTCGAGTGCATCAACTAAATATCAATTCAAAGACAATTAGCATATTGGAGCTAATAATGGTCTGATGCAGCTTAACAGGGAAAAAAGAAGAGATAAAAGAAAATTTTTCTGAAGCTTTTCCGGTGGCAACGCCTAGATATTACCATGATCTTGTACAGTCAAAGTTTAATTAGGCAAATGAAATGTCATTGAGATTCAGATTTCAGACTTCTTCTGAACATTAAATCAAATAATGTTTTATGATGAGGCATTTAGAACTAATCCTAACTAACTAACTTTGTTCTTCCTAGGAAAAATTTTGGTTGAAAGAAACTATCTCTATTTCTTATACACCATCTTTTCCCAATTCCTTCATTTCTAACACATCTTAGTGATAAAACAAAATGCAGAACATTGAATCTCGGGACCGAAGATTGAGATTCAAGCTTTCTACAAAACCAACCAAAGAATTCTTCACAAACATGAAACCCAGATCCAAAACACAAACACTTTCCACTTCTCCGCATTTTCTCATCAAACAAAAGTGAAAAAAAAAAAGAAAAAAGTTACCTTCTGTCTGCGCTACTCTTGCTTCAGCAAATCGTTGCAAGCTAAAGCAACTAAGAACAACAATAATTAAGAGCTTACAACGCTTGTAAGCAAGCATGATTAATAATAACTAAGTTGGGAAAACAACAAATATTTGAAATTCAAGTGTACTTGTAAAAAAAAGTTGAATTTTGAAGGCCAAAGTTGGATTCAAGTAAACATATTTTAAAGCGAAAAAAGAATGGGGAAAACAAGCTATCCGGTTTTTGAAGATGGAGAATATGACACTTGATAGTATTATAATATTAACTATGGTCGTCCCAGAACGACAAACAAATGTGAAAGTCGATAATTTTTGCTTCATACAAAGCAATAGAAGTACAGTAACTAATCAATAATGATTTCTTCTAAAAATAATTATCATTTTTATATTAATGTTGTAAAAAATCATTTTGAAAGCTTGATTATTCAGTCAACAATTACTTCAGTGTCGTAATCTTCTCAAGGGTATGTTTTTTTGTTATTTGAAGTGTTACAGTCACGCAAAGACGACTGACGTGCTTGTCTGTGCAAATCAGGGCAATAAAAAATAAACGAGTTTTAAATCGGTGTTTATTTAGGTTCAAATTTTTGTTCTAAAATAAGTGTACTTTCAGAAATTTAACACACTTTTTTTCAAATTACCCCTCTTTAAATTTCATTTTCATTCTTTAAAAACTAAAAAAAATTCATTTTCCCAAAACTAAGGTCAATAAAACTTTTTAATATTAAATATTTTCTAAAACTACAAAAACAAATACATTGAAATATTAAGTTTTAAATAAAAATAAAATAATTTTTTTTTACTTATTAAAGTCATTTCTTAATTTATGTACTCATTATTAAATAAATACTTATTTAAAAATAGATGGAATAATAAAATGCGATAATAAGATAACTGTACCACTGTGCGTCTATTTATGTCAGTGGCCTAAATGGAATAGAATATTGCACAAAATAAAAAAATGGAATAATTAAAGCAGCAAAAGCATAAACGACGGAAAGGAGACATTGTTTAATTAGTCTAAAATTGTCTAAAAAAATAATTTTTTTTCCCATAAAGATAGGTACATTTTAATTTTTACTATTTTTAATAAATTAGTAGTTGTAATAGTTAAAGTTAGTTAAATAATATGTTATTACTATTAAGTCCTTGAAAGTTTTTATTCAAAAATACTATCATTAAAAAAATTTGTTTCATAAATGATGGTAGGAACGTCAATATATTTATTATAAATGAGTTTAAAAAAATAAGTGTGTCTTATATTAGAACATTATATATAAAAAATATGTCTATCTTTAAGAGAATGAGAGAGTATATTAAATATGCTAAATGTTGAATTAATTTCCCGCACCATCTAGCCATCGTGATTTCTAAGTCCAATTAAGTAAAGAATTGAGATTTAATTATTTTAATGATATATAACGTATGTGAAATGAATTTTGATTTTTTTTATAATACGTCTATTTATAAATGTGAATATATATAAATTATAAATTTGACTATTTTATAATATATATTTTTTAAAATAATTATTTTTATAATTTTATTTTTTAAAATATTTTTTATAATATGTATTCTCCAAAGAGTTTCCTTTATTTTTCAAACACTCGTTTATAATATTTCCATTACTTCATTAGTTCAATTAGAGGTGTTAAATCGGTTCGAAGCTGGTGGTTCAAAGATTTCTTTGAATCAGAACTTGGTATAACTGGTTCGAAATGGTTCGATTCTAGTTCTGGTTTCGATTCTGAACCGCTGATTTCGATTTGGTCGGTTTTGATTCTTGTCCGGTTTCAATTTTAATTCATCAATTCCAGTTCAAATTTAACATATCTATGTTCAATTCCATCATAACTGATTATTGGAAAAGGTGTTTACTTTAGACACGCTATCATGCACATTAAATCAGTATCAAAATCAACTCAAGGCTATAAATAGATTGGCTTGTTTACGAACTGTTTGAGGTCGAATTTGATTAAAGTTTGTTTTAGTTGACATTGTTTACAATTAATATGTTTTTGAACAAAATATTCATTTTCCAATTGTAAAATTGATTGAATCTGAATGAATTGGTATTTCACTCGAAAATTTACGAATAACTCAATAAAAGCATCAGAAGTTCGCGAAAAAACTTAATTACATATTTGATTTTTTATGTTAAATGTGTAGTTTTTACATTTTTTTTATATTTTAAACAAGGATATAATTTTTAAAAATAAATTAAGTTAGAATGGAATTATATTTATAGAAGATACATTATATTGTGATTAATTATACTACACTAATTAAAACTAATGATTTTATTAATATAGAAAAAATATTCAATGTACAATAAATGTATTAACTTTTAACTTTATATCTAACAACGTCTTATTTTAATTTTCGTTTATTCAAATCTGAAAAGTTCAATAAACAAACTTCTTTTAATTACAATATTGAATAAGTTGGGTTTGAACAAAATTTTAAACTCAATATAAAAATTTGATTCAAATTTACACTCATCAAATTTTAAACAAACCAAACTTAAATATTTTAATGGAATTTTTACATAGATACATAGCCCATTAAACAAAATTCATTTATAGCAACTATGGAGATTATCAAGGTGGTTAGAGCATTTCCAACAGTCTCCTCAATATACTCCTTAATATATTAATATTATAATACCTCATTAACTCAATTTACACTCATTAAAATTACACACTATATCAGACTTTTTATTCACTACTTATTTATTTATTCTTCTAATTTTATAATAATATAACATAACTACCAATCTTTCCAAACTTGACTACTTTTTGAAAAATTAAATAAGTAACAATTAATATATAATTTAATAAAATTAAATTGCATATTACAATGAAAATTTTGGTGATATTGTAAAACAATAAAAACACAAAAATATTTATGAAATTAATTTTTAATATAAAAATAGTAAAAAAACATTAAAAGAAGACAAAGAAGTGTAACCAATTTCGATAATTTATAGTTGGTAAATCTGAAACATCATGCTATATAAAATTAATTTCTTAATCCGAGTCCGATTTTCCAAAATCCGGTTTCGGCTTTCTAAAATCCGGTTTCGGCTTTCTAAAAACCGATTTTGGCTTTCCAAAATCCCGTTTCGGCTTTCTAAAATCCGATTTCGGCTTTCTAAAAACCGAAACCGGTTTTTGGACTATATAATTAATTAGTATTAGTAACTGGAATTCCTCCTCCTGGGTTTCGCGTGTCCACTCCCTCTCCTCTTTCTTCCTCTCCTTCGGCTTTTCTCAAACATATACAAAACCTTAATTAACACAAAACTCAAAAGTGAAGTACCCGCCAAATGAAAGAGAGAGAGAGACATGTCTTCAAAAAATAATAAAAAATATTAAGGAGCCATTTTCTTACTCCTCAAATTTGTTAACTCAATTAAGGAGTTCCTACAATTTTTATCTAAGGAGCCAAAATAAGGAGTCTGTTAGAGTTTCATTATGAAATAACAATTGTCAACTAAAAGAAGGAGCCAAAATAAGGAGCAAAAATAACAATTGGTTTTGACTTTTAAAAAATGTTCACACACGTGTTAAAATATAAATAAGTAGTTTTTTCTGCGGTTATGTTCATTTCCATGTTAAAAATGCAAATTTGTATACATTTATAAATATGTTCATTTTTATAGATTGTACCATTTGAATTTTTTATTTTTAATGAGTGGGTTAGTTTTCTATTTGTTTGTATATATATATATTCAGATATTTAGGAAGCAAATATGATCATATATGAAAAATAATAAACATTATAAGCATCTGTTCTTTTTATAGATTGTACATTTGAATCACTTGATTTTTAACGAGGTTAGTTTCTTATTTGAGTTATATATATACTAATTTTTAACAAGTAGATATGATTATTAGTTACGAACATATATGAAGAATAAGGAATACTATAAATATTTGTTATTTTTTATAGTTTGTGTCGTTTGTATCTCATGTTTTTTAGCAAATAAGTTAGTTTTCTATTTGGGTTGTATATCCCGACTTTTAACAAGTATATAGGATCATTAGCTATAAACATATATAAACAATAATGAACGCTGTGAACATGAAATGTAAGTATAGTTTGTGAATTTTTTTATATAGAAATGATTTTTTGTGAGTTAATTACTCTCTCCGTCTCATTTTAAGTGTCACAAAAGTACACTTTTGTTGTCCCAAAATAAGTGTCACAAAGTAATCTTTAACAAAAATGTTACTAAAATACCATCATATATTAATGATAAAAGTTTATATTCCCAATAAATATTTACCTTCATGACCAATCACCCTTTTGTGTAATTCCAATACAAGGATAAATTTGTAAAAGTTACTATATTAAATGAGGTTTCTTAAAATGTGTAATAAAAAAAAATTGACACTTAAAATGAGACGGATGGAGTATTTCTTTATTATTGGTTGACCATGAATGAATACGAATGAACACGTAAATTTTTATAATCAATTTATTTTTGAGTTCAATTAGTTTGTTTTATGGTTGTAATTCTTTTAAAATTTCCAATGTTCGTTCTTGATAAACATGTATGTACACTTTTGATCATTAGTTTGTGAAATTTGTTGATAAGGTTGACATATCGTATGATGAACATATATAAATAGAATGTACATTTTTTGTTTTCAAATTAAAAAAAAATATGACTTATAGAAAATTGTTTGATCACTTTTTAGACACGTTATATAAAGAACACATGAAAAAATGTACATTTGTATTTTCAAATTAAAAAAATATATGACTTGTAGACAATTTGTATTTACAAAAAAAACATATCGTGAATATATTTGAACAAAAATAAACTTAATTCATGAGTAGATTATGTTTTGTCTTTTTAAATTTTGTTGTAGATTATATAACGTAAAAATGAATTTAGTTCATGTGCAAGTTTGTGATATTGTATTATACAAGGACATGCTACATGATGAGTATCCAAGTTTATTGGATGATTCCATTACCAACAATATTAATGCATTGCAAGATTATAAAGGACAAGCACTAAGGAGACATAACCCATATTCAAACACATATAATTCAGGTTAGCAAACACATCCAAATTTCAGATATAGTAACTGTTAAGCCGCTTAAAATCCACAAACTCAGCATCCTTAACAATAACAATAACAATAATAATCCCGATTAGAAGATAGTACAATCACTCAAAAAGATGATAAGAAATATTATATTGACAACTCAGCAAAACCAACTTGATAATAAAGATATGAATGAAGCTGTAGGGTCACTACCAAGACGTCATGGGCATGACTTCATGGATAGTATTGTAAAGGACGTCAAAATCATAGTTGATGGCAGTAATGCAGTGCAACCAGCCCATAAACACCCCCTTTCCAAATAGACTGAAAAAAGGGTAAAGATGAAAAATAAAAAGTCATCCTTGAAACTTCATAAAGGTGGTATTTCATATATCATTGTTAACTATTTTAAAGCACCCCTAAGTTATGTTCGTTTTTTCATAGTCATGTGCTAAAAAGGTATAATTCATATGAGAAAAAAAAGTATCTGTAATCATTCAAAAGAAATTATAAAAATACAATGATCCAGTATGTTTTCTATACCTTGCTCTTGGAGGAGTTAGAATAGAGAGAACTATGTGTGATTTAGGTATTTTTATTAATGTTATTCCTCTTTTTCATTTACAATTGAGTCTTTTAAAACCAATATTATAAAATAAATCTCGTTGTGAGAGGTTTCCAACATTTGAAAATATAATATCATTCAAAATCCTATGCAGAAAAATGCGAGAAAGTAAACAAAACTTATTTACATACCCAAATACATTTTAATGCAGGACTGTCTAGAATGGACAAATGCTTTACAAACCACAACAAAAAAGAGCACCACACACTTCGCCAAGCAAAATCTCTGAGTTTATAACTTAGTAAGTATATAAACTAATACATTTACCTATTTATGTAGAGTATACATACTTTTTTTTATGTCTTAAGTATCTTATGGAATTAAGAAAATTCCTAAGGATACTCTGTTGGACCAATGGTGGTTAACAATGTAAATTCACCTTAAGTTTTGATATAAATGAAATCCTTATGGATTTGATAAACATAGTATTTAGGTTGGAGATTGGAAATTGTGTACATGAAGGTTAATGACTTAAGTGGAGTGGAAAGCAGTCAAGTAAGAAGTTTTTGCGTGATACCAGTCGACCTGTGTGGAGACCAGTTGACTGGTGTACAGGAAATTCAACATGGATGTTAGCAACGACTAGTTTGGGAACTACATCCGCAAATCAGTCAATTGGGAAGAAAACCAGTCGACTGGTTCTAACCTCTGCCTCCAAAATTGGGGAACAAATCTTCAGGGTGAATTCACAAATCTAAATTCACTTTTTGGGAGATTTAAAATTTGAATTTAGCAGCAGGTAAGTTAACTTATGTGCTTTTTAGTCAACTAATGTGTACTGCAGGGCATATTAGTCGACTAGAGATGAGACCATTCGACTGGAGGCCAATGCTCGGGGAGTCTGGAAGCTACTGGAATGCAAATCACTCGACTAGAATTTAAACCAATCGACTGGAAGGTTCAAATACTTGGGTACAGTATATACCAGTCGACTGGTGAAGCTAATAGTGGACAAGAGTTGACTTCGAAAAACAACTTAAAGCGAACCACAACAAAGACCAACGGACTAAAACACAAGAGAACATATCAATATAAGTAAGGGCAGGAGAGAGGTTAACACAAGCATTCTAAAGGATTCATCTTTATCTTTCAAGCTCTTGCTCTTACTTTTACTTGTGTTTTTTGTGTTTTATCTAGAAGAGTCTTCTAGTTTGAGCTAGTTTAGTATTTATGGTTTGATTTGAGAAAGAAATTAGATTGATTGCAAGGTGGCTTGAGCCAAAAATCAAGTGTAACAAGAAAACTTAGTGGATTGTTGAAAATCCTAAGTGAAAGCTTAGGTAGTGTAGTAGGTGTTGCTCATCGAACCACTCTAAATCTTGTGTCTCTCTTTTCTTCTCTTCCTCTTATGTTTATACTTGCAAAAAAATTAAAATTCCAGCCATTTGCATAACCTCAATTTAAGCCCTCATTTCTAAAGGTTATTTGGACTCTACAATTGGTATAAGAGCTTGGTGCTCATCTTTGAAAGCTTCACATCCTTAAGTAAAAGATCTAAGAATGGCACACGAAAATTATGGAGATTTTGGTGTGAATCCAAACTGCCCTCCTCTCTTCAATGGTACAAATTACTCATCTTAGAAGAATCACATGAAGATTCACATCATGTGTGAGAGAAGTATTGGAAGGTCATCATTCGTGGTTCCTATGTTCCAAGAAATGACAATGGTGATTTCAAGGATGAGCTTGACTATAGTGATGAAGATTGAGACAAAGTCTACATCAATGCTAAGACTATGAAACTTATTCTTTGTGCACTATCCACCGAAGAGAAGAATTGAATGGGTTCTTGCACAAGTGCTAAAGACATTTGGGATAAGCTAAGAGTGACTTATGAAGGAACTAATAAAGTGAGGGAAAAACAAGATTAATATGTTGCTCCATGAGTATGAAATGTTCACATGGAGAATGAATCAACAACATGCTTGATCAATTTGGTGAATCATAAATGGGTTATGTAGCTTGGGAAAAACAATGAGTGATAGTGAGCAAGTGAAGAAGATTCTTAGATCACTTCCTAAGGAGTGGGATTCTCAATTCACAACTATTATTGAATCAAAGGATCTCAATACATTGGGATTCAATGCTTTGGTTGGATTTTTGATCAACTATGAGATTATCTTGAAGATTAGAAATCAAAACCAAAGGAGAAGAGCATTGATATGAAGGCTAGCCTACCTCTCTATAAAGAAAGTGATGGTGACATACTTGAAGATGATGAGGAGGATGAGGAAATGACTCTTTATACTAGGAATTTAAAGAAATTCAAGAATTTGATGAACTATAGATGGAAAGAGCTAAGAGAAGAAGATATAATAAGAAACTACAATAATGACAAAAGAAGAACTGGTGATGATGACAAGAGGAATAACACAAATGATGAAATTTGTTTCAAATGTGGCAAGAAAGGGCACTATACAAAGGAATGCAAAGTTGGAACATCATCAAAGCATCAATCCAATAAAAGATATGATAAAGGAAAGAAGGAGTCCTTCATTGCTAGTTGGAGTGATGATGAAAGGGAAGAGCATGGAAAAAAGACAAATATAGCTCTTATGGCCAAAAGTCATCACTCTAGTGATGATGAGGATGAGGTATCTTCTAACTTTTCTATTGAATTGAGTGATGATGATGATGAATTTCTTGAGAGTGACTTGCATGATGCCTATATAAAATTACAACATAATTTTGAACATGTGCTTAAGATGAACAAGAGACTAAAGTAAGATAAAAAAAATCTTATGCTTTATATTGATGTGTTGAGTGACAAGTTAAATGATATAAGTAAAGTTAAGCATAAGGAGGATAAGGGTACTTTGCATGAAACTTGCTTGATTAAAGAAAAGGAACTTACCAATGAAATTAAAAGGCTTAAAGATGAATTTTCACTTGTAGTTGGTAAATTCACTAGTGGTTAAGAAAAATTTGAGGAGTTGCTTTCATTGCAAAGATATTCTATATCTAGAAATAGACTTAGTTGTGATTCATACAATAAGAATTCATGCTTGATGACTAAATTTGTAAAAGCTAGTAAGATTGAAAATGATAGAGTGTTTTGCCTACTTGTGATAAATATTTGAAATTTGGACATAACACTTATGCCTGTACTAGCTTGAGGAGATGCTTGAAAGTGAAGAGGATTTGGGTTGTGAAAGGGACCATAGTACCAAATATGATTCACATGGCTAACACTAAAGGACCCAAGTTGGCTTAGGTACCAATGAAGAGGAAAATGATTTCTTTTTTAGGTACCAAGAAGAATTACAGCTCCATCTAGTGCTTGGTATATAGATAGTGGATGCTCAAGGCACATGAGTGGGGATAAAAGCTTGTTTGTTGACATCAAATCAAAAGAACTTAGTTATGTAACTTTTAGAGATAATAACAAAGGTAGAATCATTGGTATTGGTAAAGTGGATAAAGAACCATTGCCAACCATTGATAATGTTCTTCTAGTTAATGGTCTTAAACATAATCTTTGAGTGTTTCTCAATTATGTGACATGAAATATGATGTAAAATTTGAATCTACATGTTGCATTGTTTCTAAAAATGACAAAATTTCTTTTATTGTCTTGATACATGAAAATACTTATATTGTGAACTTTCATGATGATGCATCATTCAATGAAAAATATTTGGTAACTTTGGATGATAATGCATCTTTGTGGCATAGAAAACTAGGACATACACCTTTACCATTGATAACTAAACTTGCAAAGAATGAAATTTTTAGAGGATTGTCTAGGTTGAAATACTCAAAAAGATCATATTTGTGAGCCATACATGAAAGGTAAGCATGTTAGAGAATCATTTAAAGGAAAATGGAAATAACCACAAGTAGAGTACTTGAGTTAATTCATATGGACTTGATAGGACCATCTAGGTATGTTAGCTTGAGTGGAAAATATTATGCATTGGTAATTGTTGATGATTTCTCTAGATTTACTTGG
This sequence comes from Breynia disticha f. nivosa, assembly GCA_948193385.1. Classification (NCBI taxonomy): domain Eukaryota; kingdom Viridiplantae; phylum Streptophyta; class Magnoliopsida; order Malpighiales; family Phyllanthaceae; genus Breynia; species Breynia disticha. The sequence goes on from CANYCX010093341.1 coordinate 30,131, forward strand.
GTAAGATTTATTGTGCATAAAAATGATGCTTTCCATGAGTTTTCTAAGTGGTGTAGGTTGGTCCAAAATGAGAAGAGCTTGGAAATAATAGTCATAAGGATGGATCATGGTGGTGAATTCAATTATGAACTGTTCGAAAAGCTTTGTGACAAATATGGAGTTGGACACAACTTTTCATCTCCAAGAACACCTCAATAAAATGGAGTAGTGGAAAGAAAGAATAGGACCTTGGAGGAGATGGGAAGAACAATGCTCAATGAATACCAACTACCTGAGTCATTTTGGACGGAAGCAATGAACACGGCTTGTTATGTGATCAATAGAGTTCATTTAAGGAGAGACAAGCTCAAAACTCCTCATGAATTATGGAAAGGTAAAAAGCCTAACATTTCCTATTTCTATCTATTTGGTTGCAAAGTGTTCATTCATAACAATGAAAAAGATAACTTAGGTAAATTTAATGAGAAATCAGATGTAGGAACACTCTTAGGATATTCACTTACTAGCAAAGCATATAGAGTCTATAACCATAGAACTTGAGTTGTTGAAGAAAGCATTCATGTTAAATTCGATGATCTAGTTTCACCTCAGAAAAGGTATGTGCTTTTGATGATGTAGGTGTTGAAGAAGGAATGCAAGAAGTTATGAAGATGGTGAAGGAAATAGAGATAAAGGATAAGAAGTTTAAAGATAGAGAAGTTGGTCAAACCTCAAATGCAACTACATGGGCCAATGTGAGGAATCATCCTATGAAGCAAGTAATTGGAAATATTGGTGATAGAATTAGAATAAGAAGGGAACTCAATGAGCATATGAGCAACTCAGCGTTTATATCATTGATTGAACCAAAGAACATTAAGGAAGCTCTAGCGGATGAGAATTGGGTGATGACAATACAATAGGAGTTGAATCAATTCAAGAAGAACAAGGTTTGGGAACTTGTACCTCCACCTAAGGACAAGACCATTGCAGGAGTGAAGTGGGTAAACAAGATAAAGAGGGATGAACATGGACAACCGTGAAGAACAAGTCTAGATTGGTAGCTCAAGGATTCTACCAAGAGGAAGGACTTGACTATGAAAAACATTTTCTTCGGTTGCTAGGTTAGAAGTAATTAGACTTTTGTGTGTCTTTGCTTCACAGAGGAAAATCAAGCTTCATCAAATGGATGTGAAGAGTGCATTCTTGAATGGTTATATTCAAGAAGAAGTCTATGTAATGTGACTTCCAAGTTTTGAAGATATGGATCATCCAGAACATGTATACAAGCACAACAAAGCCTTGTAAGGACTCAAACAAGATCCAAGGGCATGGTATGAGAGGTTAAGTAGCTTTCTTACTCAAAATAATTATGTTAGAAGCAAAGTAGATAACACTTTGTTTATTAAAAGAGTAAGAAAATATATGTTTATTTGCCAAATATATGTTGATGATATAGTATTTGGTGCTACTAACCAATCTTTGTGCAATGAGTTTAGTGAAGTTATGCAAGGTGAATTTGAAATGAGCATGATGAGAGAATTGAAATTATTTCTTGGTTTTCAAATCAAGCAACTAGATAAAGGAATCTTCATTCATCAAAGCAAGTACACAAAAGAAATACTTAAAAAATTCAAGATGGAAGGATGTAAGCTAAGACTCCCATGGCTTCAAATCTCAAGTTAGAAAAAATGAAGATGAAGAAGATCTGGATCAAAAGGTATATAGAAGTATGATTGACTCTCTTTTATATTTGTCTGCCTCTAGACCGAATATAATGTTTGCCACTTATTTGTGTGCTAGATTCCAATCATGTCCTAAGATATCTCATTTGGTTTCTTGCAAATGCATCTTTAGATATCTAATTAATACTATTGATAATGGACTTTGGTATCTTAGTTGTGATGCATTTGATTTGTATGCATATAGTGATGCTGATCATGGTGGTTGTAGGATTGATAGGAAGAGCACTAGTGGTAAATGTCACTTTATTGTTGCCTCTTTGATCTCATGGGGTAACAAAAAGCAAGTTAGTGTTGCAATTTCTACGGATGAATCTGAATATGTAGCCGCAAGGAGTGTATGTGCACAAGTACTTTGGCTTAAGCATCAACTTAAGGACTATGACATTCATATTAAAAATGTACCCATATATTGTGATAATACAAGTGTCATAAGTTTGAATAAAAATCTAATTTTGCATAGTAGGACTAAGCATATAGAAATTAGACATCATTTCTTGCATGATCATTATTTTAAAGGTGATTTATGTTTAAAATTTGTATCTACTAATGACCAATTGGGTGACATTCTCATGAAACCATTGAAAGAAGATATATTTAATGACATTAAAATGAGAATTCGCATGTGTGATTTGAATTCTATATAATTTGTTTGTATGATTGATTTACATGTTATTTTATCATCACATTATGCATTATTAAGCACTAAGTAAAGCAAAGTGGTCAATTGGTGCAAGCCTCACTTGAGTAACTAGGTTTGGCAAGGAAGAAAATGGTGAAAGAAAAGGCAAAAGGCTACTGGAGGGTTTACAGGTCGACTGGAATAGAAGTTAGTCGAGTAAAATGTGCAAGCTGCAAGTTGGAAAATTTCTGAAGTAAAAACTAGTCGAATAGTCAAGACACTAGTCGAGTAGAGTGAATTTTCTAGGCAATTAGTCGACTTACATGGTTACAAATCGACTGGAAGGTATTTTTTAGGAAATAGGTCGACTTGCACTTCAAGCCAGTCGACTATCAGTGCATGTCGACTATCAGGTCATGAAATTTCAAAAAGTCAAAACATGACTTATCAATCAACTTACATATATACTAGTCGACTAGTTAGGCTTACCAGTCGACTAAAAGGTCAGAAAGTTTTGGACAATCAGTGTGAAGGAACACCAGTCAACTGATAAGGAGATAAGTCGATTGAGAAACAAGTTAGTAGCTCCGAGTCTAAACTTAACCCTATATCAGTCAACTAGTAAGAACATAAGTCGAGTGGCAAACAAGACAGAAGCTATGAATCTAATTTAACCATCTACCAATCGACTAGCATTTAGACCAGTCTACTAGTAGTCGACTATACCTGGTACAACCCTCGACCACCAGTCGACTGATGCATATACCAGTCGACTGACAACACGTCCAGAACCTTAAAACCACCACAAACCCTCATTTCCCTCACTTCCCTCAAAACACTCAAACCCTCTTTGCTCGACTTGCTCCTACTCCAATCGACAGGAAACACCCAACCAACCTTAAACTCACACCTCAAATCATCTTACCCATATCCTATCCACTTCAATTTCACTTCTCTTTCCCTCACAACACCTCTAAATCAGCTCTAATTCCTCCATTCCTAAAAAAACCCTAATGTTTTCACCCATTCAAAAATGGCAAGAACAAAGGCCAAAGCACATAGGGAACCAAAAAGCAACCCCAACAAGAGCAACCCAGCAAAAAATCTCGTTTAAAACCCACTAGGATGCGTGGGTCTTCATCTCAAGGGGAGCATCTAGGGAATGTGAATAAGTTCTTTCTCGATTCACACACATCGGACAAGAGATCTACACCAAGGTACTTACCACGAAAATCCTCATTCCCTCTATGAAATTTCATTGGGTAAATCTTTTGAAATCATCATATGTTGAATTTTTTGAGGATTTTAAAGAAAAGGGTATCTTTGATGTTTTGGGTTATGAGGATGACATCTATTGTGATGCCAAAATTTACGAAGTTCATTTTCCAATAAATACGATTTTCGCACCCATTTTTTCTTTAAAACAAGCAGTGGGCAATTCAAATAAAGTGAACATATATATATATATATATATATATATATATATGAAATCAATAGTGGCATACATGCATTTTCTTTAAACTGACCCAATACAAAATAAAAGTATTACAAATGCAGAACCTATGGTTTGCAGTTTAAAACAATGCAAATGCCAGTAAAAGCCTATACTGATATGTGTAACAAAATGCAAAAGTGTGTAATGTCCAAAATCTGCTAAGAGTCGACCTATCCTCCACGTATCACACGCTCGAGCTCCGTCCAAAAGTAAGTCCCAGCACCGCTACTGATACTGTCGATCTGCACAAAATCCAGCAAAATGCAGGTGAGTATTTTTAAATAATCAGTAAGGATGTCCCTCAGTGTCAGTACATGCTGGGGTGCAAGGACTCGGTAAGGCTGCCCCTCAGTGTCAGTACATGCTGGGGTGCAGGGGAATCGTCGGCCTCTACGGCCTATCTTCCCTCATGGCGCCCTAAAGCCATTTTACAACAATCATTTATGTGCTTTATTGATTCACTTTCTAAGTGTATATTCATCCATTCTAAGTGTTTATCCACTAAGGAAACCATCCTAGGTAATTAGGGTACTTTAGATATACATTAGGATGTTATTCGGTCAAATTTAAGGTTACAGGTTCAAATTAATGTATGTCTATTTTGGACCCTTAACATACGTTATTCTATGCCCTGATCACAGGTTGAATAACGTATGCCATGCCCCAAAATAACGTATGCCAAGCCTGGCTAATGTATGTTTATTTCCAAAATAAACATACGTTATTTTGTCCAGTGCATTCTGCCCGAATTTCTTTTAAGTCTTTTCATACATACACTTATCCATTTACCTTAAGTATATCATTCAACTTATAAAACATCCATATAAGTTTAATATGCATCCAAAACATCTTACTTAATCATTTAAACTTATACTCAACACATTACATCATGAATCAATCACAATCACACACATCCGTACCAA
>CANYCX010093511.1:0-10974 GCA_948193385.1 Breynia disticha f. nivosa
TTAATCCGTAGAAATCTATGAGTTTGTAGATAGGTTTTTGTTTGGGAGGCCTTAGGATTGTGGTTTGGATTTTTGGAAGTGCTTGAGAGAGTTTGGAGGATTTTTGTGATGGTTTGAGTGTTTTCAAGTCTTTTTAATTGTCTAAACCCACGATAATATAAGTTTGGAAAAATTAATGCAGGTTGAACAACATACGTTAATCTAGGAAATCAGACTTGAATAACGTACGTTATTCTTCAAGATAACGTACGTTAATCACTAAATTAACGTACGTTAATATAGCCCAGACTGCTAGATTTTTCATTTTGGACTTTCTTTCAATCCCAGACCTATATATTCATATATATACATTCTTCCCACTTAAATTAAACATTATTCGAATCTAAAATAGACATTTTTTTCTATGCATTACACAGTAAACAATCAACTATAAACCAATAAGTCTGGCCTAAGAGCAAAAACCTGCAAGAAAATAATCTCAACCAATAATAACCCAAATCCCAACAAATCAAACATGATCATCTATCATATGGAAAAATGAAAAGTCAAACAATCAAAGTACACATATCACCCTAAATGTATCCCAATAAATATACATGTCTGATAAGCTATGAACTACAACAAAAGGTACTCATCAACTCTAAGGTGAAAATTGGGGATACTCTCTGGGCAAGTACTTCGACAATGAATACTGAAAGGCAATAAGTGGACGACAAATGAGTGATTGCTAAGCTCAAAGCTAGAGAATGAGCTGGTATGGGTGTTGGTGATTGTGGCTGCAGAGAAGGAACAGATGAAGAAGCAGCTGGTGGTGGTGCATCTGTTGATCTGCGACGCTCATAGGTAGTGTCAACATCTACAACTCATCAACTTTGACCTGTTGATGTTGCTCAACAGTGCCCAACTATGATTGAATCTCTAAAAGTTATCTGTCAACCTCTTGGTCCCTTTGGATAACAGAATTGAGATACCATTGCGGACTACAACTAGTGCGATACATCGTTGTCCACTCCTCTGGGTCGGGGAAAAATCCACCGAAAGTAAAGTAAGAAGGTGGAGGATGGGCATAAGAGTGTCGCACCGGCTGTGGTGGTGCAGATGATGAGGGTCCCTCTATGTAGGAGAAACTATGGACAGTGGACTCATTGGTGCTAAAGGTTGCTTTGGAGGCTGGACCTATGAGATGGTGAGCTAGGTGGCTGTGGACGGACATACTAAAATCTAATCAGTCTCAGTACTCTGTCATCTCAATAAACCATGTTTATATTCTAATATATATGTATGTCCGTCCTGAGATGTGTCCCGATAACATAACTGACTCATCATGCAAGTAGTTGATCCCTAGCTCCGTGTCAATCCGCTCAACAAAGTACGCACCTATAATCATAACTGTGCGCTTGTTGCATTTCTAATAGATATAATCTAGGAACAAGTGTGCCACATCTATAGGCTGATCGTATAGATAGGAATACATACAGAGTAGATAACATATACATCCCGTCGATCGTTCAGCGGATCGATCGGTTAAGCCACCTATGTATAATCCGAAGTAAAGGGTTCTGGTACTTGCTCACCTTAGACACACTTGGATTATATTGACCTCCATCTTACCTTGTGAGCTCTCTCCAAAAAGTGGTGTCATCCACTTTGTACTGTTTATAAACCATTTGCTCACGTGGGAAACTCTCCATGCTGTTAGTACCCCTCAATACTCTCTCTAGCCTACCAAAGGACCATCTGTGCCACATACTGGCCTACCTTAAACTAAAACTTCGGTTGGGAAAATCCACACTAAGAGTTGTGAAGAATTCCAAAAATAATTCCTTGCATAATACCATTTGATCATCCATCTTAACATATTCTACCAATCCTCCATAAAACAACACGTCTGTCATATCCAAACTCACGTCTAATCTCTCCAAAACATTAAAATCTATAAATTTATCTGTGTATAGGGACATTTAGAGAGAATATTGAATTGTACCCGTTGTGTATCATCTTTAAAGAGTAAATACGGGTGCTCAACGCTTCTTATCGTCTTTTTCGAGAAAATGAGGCTGCAATTTTTCTGGAAATTAGAGGAAAACTGAAGGAAAATGTGTTTGGAATGTATTGTTAGGTCGTGTGTGGTGGGGCATGCTACTGGAACAATTTGGGCCGTGTTTGAAGTGAGTTTTGGGCGTGTTGAAATGAGAAACTAGACACTGCTATATATAAGATGAGCCCCGACATGGTCGTGCTGAGCTCAGTATGATTAGTGCTAAATTAGGACTGGCACGATCTCATGCCATCAGCACGAGGGTCGTGCCAACGTTCTGATTTAAAATTTAGGTTTGTCAATATGAGCACGAGGTCATGATCATCAAGAGCAATGGTCGTGTTCTTGGGATTTTTAGTACGACCTCAAGGTGCTACCATGACTAGCATGCTGAGCCACTACACATCATATTTTTGATGTAAAAATGCATTAAAAATCTGCCAGACACCTACCAGTCGTGCCAGAATTTGCAGAAACACCCTAAACACGAACATTTCCCAAAGCAAACTCAAATGCAGGTAATATTTGCCAAAAAGAAATCTAATCTTAAACATCAAAATGGAAAAAATGTAAAGGAGAATCACTAATCAAAGGCAAACATCAAACGAAAATGCGTATCTATAAACTATTCACATATTTACAAGGATAAGAACTCGTGCAGTCAAGAAGATTGGCAAGACGGTTGTTGTCCCCTTTCTTTGCAAAGGTACTTTTGCAGAATCTCAAAGAGTGTGTCTCTGTCCTAGCGCAACAAATAAATATCACCATGTACATTATGATGCAAGGAAAGAGACAACTTCAGAGCAAATATGACGAAGTCCTCACCACCGTCTGATCCAAACTGCAACATAACACCATATGCTCTCACTCCACGATCTAACACTAAAACAAAGGCCAAAAAAGCCATATGGCAAGAGCGATCATGAGCCTCTACATCTCTCACTAACTGCAATGTACATACGAATAGAAGGCTTGTCACAGCATATGTCCTACTGCGATCCAACTCTAGTGTCTATGACACATAATAAGTAGGGCTACTACGCTCAGAGACCTTATCTAATGATCTGAAATGTGAGAAGGTGTAGGTAACTACCTTATCATCCACTCCTAGAGTTAGATGACCATGTTTGGCATCAAGCAAAGCCTGATCTATGACCAGAAAAGGTCGTCCAAATATCAGCGCACGCTCATGTCTAGCCAAAGTACGAGATTATCAACTCATACAAGGATATCCCTCAATATCCCTTTAGCCAAAATAGCAGATGTATCAGCCAGCTGAAGGGGAGTCCTAAATACATTCAACTTAACCCCTTGTAGCTGACTAAAAATTGTATACAACATATAATGTTAACACTCGACCCGCTACCAACCAACAACTCCCCAACAAAAATCTTGTTGTAGTACCTGTGAATGGGAAAACTTCTGAGGTCAGATAGTTTCACAAGAATAGTGGGAGTGCCCACAAAATTTCTGGTAACTTGAGTGACTAAGGTCTCATCCTCCTCTACATGCTGGGATGTGACTGCTACAACATCTCCTCTAGTAGGGAACAAATCATTATTTCTCATCTCCTCTACCCCAACTGTCGACTGGTATGGGGTAAGAAACTCCTCATATGGCAAAAAAGTAGCACTAACCTATTCTTTAAGGTTCTCTTCAGTGCTACTATGTTGCAAACCCTACGGCCTAGCACCAAGCTGCTTTGCCATCTAACTCATCTGATACACAAGATTTTTTAGAGTCGTCAATAAATCTTAGTTTTGGCATTTTAAATCATCACCTTCATTTTGGATCATCAAGTCTTTATCCTTTCTTTGCCAAGTGTTTGAGCTACCACCACAGGCACCATCAGGAGCAAAATTGCTTGAGGTAGGTTAATTTTTAACATTCGATGGCTGGTAAGGATATCTCTGAGGAGGAGGCGGTGGATGTCTGAGAGGAGTGTAATGAAAGGAAGAAGATGAACACTGGGTGGCTAATAAGAATAATAAATAAGTAGCATAGGAAGAAGACTGATGGGATCAAGAAGAATGTGAGAATGAAGGCTGGTGATGAATAGAATATGATGGCTGTTGTGGCTGAGCATACTGATATTGTCTCAGTGGGTGTGGCTGGAATAATGATCTAAAATCAAATTACTCTACTCTCTCCATAGGTGGACTCGATGGATAGGTATAAGGTGGGTCATCATAAGAGCAAGACATGTAGTAGCAGGTCTCCGTAGAGTGATCTCCACCACACGTAATACAGTGAATTGGTATGGGAATTAAATATCCACCAACAGCTCCATCAACAGCTTGCTCTTTTACTAACCTAGTGAGCTTCTTATGTTGCTTCCCTTGGACCATCACTTGTGCCTCAAGAGGCGTAATGTGGCCCACCTATAAGGTAGTAGATGGCTGAGAATGCAAAAGTCTCATAGGTCTATCGACTCTATCACTCCACACATAACTATTTAATACCATATCCTCAATGAGTTCCATATACTCCTCCAGATTCTTATGTAGTCTGGATCCACCAGAAGTTAAATCCAGAGCTTGCTTCATTTTCAGAGTAAGCCCATTATAGAAATTCTCTACCTACAACCTCGACTCTAACCCATGATGTGGGGCATCTACAAAGGATTTCCTTAAAGCGCTCTCACGTCTGACCTAAGCTCTCCTTCACAAATTGCATGAATTTTGTAATCTCTAAGCGTAAACGTGATGATTGTACTGATGGGAAATACTTTTCATAAAAATAATGAAAGTGCTAGTTCCACGTTTAGATCAAATCTGAAGGAAGACTACGATACCACGAGCGCGCGTCGTCTTGCAATGAAAAAGGAAAGAGAAGTAGTGGTTTCGCATCCTCAGACACACCATTAATCTTAACGTATCCAAGATCTCCAAGTATCTAGACATGTGAGAATTAGCGTCCTCGTATGGCTTACCCTGGAACTGCACCTTACTCTAGACCATCTGGATAATCTGCGGCTTGTTTTTGTAATTGTTGGCAGCATCCTAGGTATAATAATAGCCTGCACCATCCCATAAATGGGTGGTCTGGATAATCCATGACAGTACGCAGCTGGGGAACATGTGCTCCTGGTTTTCCTGGATTGTCTGCTGTAGTTGTACATTGAACACTCTTGCATGTGTGTGCTCCTGAACTCAAACTGCTAGAAGTGTCCAGTGGAATCTACACCGATATGCTACTAGTAATGGCTTTCTGTGACTGCTTTGTCTTGCTTCTTGTATGCGTGTTCATACACTACGATGAGAGACTAAGACAAATGGACCCTAAGTGACTAACGATAACATACTGGGGCCGAAAAAACAGAATAAAGAAAATAAAAAATAAAAGCAGATATGTACAATAAATAAAAAAGAACAGTAACAATCTAAAATCATGCAACAACATAATATAAACAAGCAACAAATCAACAATAATAATAAAAAACACAGAGCAAAAATAATCAACAAAACAAGCAATAGGAAAACAAGAAAATAATCAAAAAAACTTGCAAATATGTACAAAAGCAAGCAAAAACATGCAAACTAAAAGCAAAATCAACAACATGCAAAAAGGAACGAAAGTAGGCAACAACATGCAAATGACACAGAAAAATAAAAGATTGGTCCTTCTAATCTCACAACTCAAACACTATGACTAATAGCCAATTTCCCCGGCAACGACGCAAAAACTTGAAGCGTCCTAACTCTAAGTGACGTCAATAATGCACAAACGTACACACTCAACTAATATAGGAGAGTAAAACTCGACCCAATTTATCATAACTTAGGGAAATCAAAACTAAAATCATGTGCATCTTTTCTACTTCTCAGAATGTCCAATTGATTCAAGTTTAATTAATTTTATCTAAACAACTCAAATTTAAATGCTATTAAAACCTAAATTGTATGAAAAGTAAATGCAGATAACTTAAAGCATCAAACATAAATGAAACATAAATTGCATTGTATTAAAAATAAATGATAGTAAATGTAACAAACTGTCACAAAGACATATTAAACGTAAAAGCAACAATTAAAACATAAAACCCAACTGAAAATAACATCAAATCAGTAAAAAAAATTGCAATAAACAGAAAATTTCCAAGAAATGTAAAGAGCTCAGTAAGAAATGTAAAGACAACAACTAAAGGGCAGCATAAATTGACAACCCAACCTGTAACCTACAAGAGAAGTAAATTAACATCAGAAACTAAATCAAAGTAGTAGATGTAAATGCATAAAAGCAAAGGAAACTTACTGCAAATGTAAATTTGTGTGAGAAAAATAAATCTACACTAGAGAAAAGCATGGAAAAGTAAAGGATGCATGAAAGTAAACGAATAAAACCCTAAATTACTCTACACTCCTCCTAATGGCCGTCTAACCTCGGACCCTTCACAAATGAAACTCTCGAACTGATTTAAGGCTATTCTGCGATTCGACAGGCTCGTGGTAATTAGAAAAGGTCGTGCCCTGTGATTTTAATCTTTTGGCATGATGTAAACATGAGTGACACACAATTCAGGCCATCTTTAATTTCAAAACAAAGTTTGTGCCAAATGGTACGACTCATTCTCATATTTTGGGTTCAACACAAGCTCGCGCTCTTCATAGAGTGTCGTGTCAACTTATAAGTTTGAATTGAGTTGAGCATGACCCATGCTTTTTAGCACCAAGTCCTGCTATCCCTTTTAGAGCCTGATTCTCTCTCGAATCCATAATAACCTTCCCACAAATCAGTCTCAAATCACAAGCAATATTGACTATCGTATAAAATCTGAAAATCATGCAAAATCAGACGATAAACAATAAAGGTGTGAACTATTCTGCGTGTAAGTCACATTTTAAACTTGAAGTAAATTTTCCAATACAAAATGATTTAAAATGTGTTTTTAGAGGAAATTACGACTATATGGGCGCGCAATACGTATGTAATGTATGAGAAATATGCTTATATTACTCGTGCATCAAGCACTTCTCATCAGCTATTTAATTTTGACTGATCATAGTGCTTTCCTAGAAATTATCTATGATTTATGAACCAATAAATTCATTATCATTACTATATAGTCCTACAGGATTGCACAAAAGAAACACAAAAGGATAAAATTGGAATTTCACCTTAGGTCAGGTCATTTGGTTACATAAAGAAATTGTACCAATTTTTTAATTGGACCAAAAATAGATAATGGTCAAAAATTAGGAAGCCCAACATAATTTATTAATGTTTAAGACATAAATTATCATTTAGAAAATAATGTCTTAAAATTAATAAAAGGGATAGAAATTAGAGAGAGAAAATCAAGGAAACTTATCTTCTTTTATAAGAAGATAAAGGAGAGAGAATTTGAAAAATTCAAACCCATGTTTGACCCCTTTTGGCCAACCACTTAAATGGGGAATATGAGGGTTTGATTTTGATTTTAAAAAGCCTAAACTCTCTCCTAAAACATTTACATTCACAAAATTAAAAAAAATAAGAGAGACTTTTAACCTAGTTTTTAATTCCTTATTCTTCTTATTCTTCTTTTAGCTTGGTCGAACTCATTGCACCAAAATAAACATATTGATTATGTCACTTTTTCACTAAAGTAAAAACACTTTAAGGGCCTATTTGGCGAGAGAAAACACATTGGTGGTGATCCTTTTGTGAGCATTCCATTTGAGAAAACAAGAAAGAGGTGAAATAGTTTTTTCTTTGTGCTAATACACAAGTTTTATTAAATTGTACAGTTTTTGATTGTAGAGGGATCACACTTGAGGTCCTATAGGGGTGTCTTGAAGTTATTCTTGATTGATTCAAGGCTTTAGTTAGTTGTTTTTGGTGTGATATTGAGTTATTTCTGTGTAAGAATAACTGATATGGTGTGATCTTGAGTTATTTCTATGTTTTTATTGAAAATTATGTTTCCCAATAATTTTAGACATGTAGATAATGTAATGCCATGAAAAATATAACTGAAAATTAACAAAAATAACACGTAAATCTGATGGAAAAATGCTAAAAAACTTGGCCTGGAATGGCCAAGAGAACGACCATGAAAACTGTTTCCATAGTCGTTCTACACCAAATGGCAGACTTAAATATGTTTTTGTATATAAAGGGAACAACCTCCCTAATAGTTTGGGTAGGCTGTTCTACATGCCATTTGGTTTGATGGGACTTTAAAAATAGACGCATTTTGGACGAAAAGAGAGAGAGAATAATATATTTCTTTAACACACCTGACCCTTCCTCTTCAAAACCCTATAAACACCATCCTAACCTTCTTCGACCTCAAAACCTTGCTTCCTACACATAGAAACTCATAGTTTTGCAAAGGAATTTTAATGATGGGAGTTTAGTGAACTTAAAGTTTATGTAATTGGGAATTTGTGGGAAATAGGAATTTTAATATAGAATTGAGTTCGACTACGTGTGTAATAAGCAAAATGTGATACAATTTGTGTAGAAAGCAACAAATGGAACTCAAATTGGAGATTAGTGTCGAATCGAGTCCCTCGAGAAGTCGAGGTAAGTGTTCTTTGATGCTTACTGTTGTATGCTTGCCCTTGTATGATTACGCTTATTTGATAAAGGTTTTCTTTGATGAATTGGAAATGGAAATAATCTAAATGAAAGACTTGAATTGTTTATGCTTTTATGTGGTTCTTTGGAATGAGTATGGATTGTTTAGGAAGATTTGTGTGAGTCGTACTTTGCATGCTTTGAGTGTAAATTTGATAAATTGTATGGAAAATATGAAGCTAATTCATGTAAGTAACTTATACGAGTACTAATTGATGATTGTGATTGGCTTGAATGAGATGGATAATTTTATGGTGGAATTGATTAAGTTGATTAAGGGCTAATGGCCGTGGAAGTATGATGTCACATTAATTGTGTAAATATACACTCTTATGGTCGTGATGATATATGTTTTGCTTATATGTGAATATGGCCTTGGGGCATGTTTTGAGCTTTTGGTGATAAAATGAATTATGGATTTTGTATATCAGTGTTGAGATTAAGCTATGAAATGTTTGGTTTGTGGTACGATGTGTTGTGGCTGTTTCTTGGCACAAGTTGACATTTTATGAATGATATGATAAATGTGTATGAATATGAGCATGATGCTTAATATGAATTATGTTGCTTTGACATGTGCATTCCTTTATGATTATGATGATGAACTCTTTTGAGTTATAAATGTGTAGGTCGGTTATGCCACGAGTTGGCCACTATGAGCGTGTTTGGTCTATGTTGTGATATGGATGATTTGTGGAACATTCATGTGCATGTGTTATTGTGAAACTTTGAGATGAGATTTGAAAATGCATGGAGTTGCATTCACACATACCATGGTTGTATTGGCATGAACACATTATATGTTCATATATTGAGATGAAAAGAAGCTTATGGATCACATGTGAAAAGGGAAGACGTGATATTCTTCCACATAAAAAAGGGGGATTAACCCAAGATTTAAGAACACAAGAGCTTGCCTTTTCATGTTATGTTTATACTGAGGGAGAGCACAATGTCGGGCAAGGCTAGAAGAAAAGAAAAAAGTGGAGGATTAGCCCAATTGTGTTGAGAAGAGAGTGGAGTCTCTCTTAAACTTTAAAAAGGGGTTTTTGCACACAGTAGCAGAGATCGAATGGAGTCTCTCTCTTATGAAATTTAAGTCTCCAAAGAACAACATTTGTGTGTGGAAATCCATTAGCATTACATTGCATTCATTATGTATACATGTTATTGGTTGCATGAAAAATGAACGTGTGTTGATTAAGGTTATGAAATGAGCATGATTTGTGATTGGATGATTGTGCTCTTGAATGAGTATGTGTTATATGGTTTTTATGGAAATTGTGTTAGTTATAGAGACTGGGATGTGGACTGGTGTGGAATGATGGTAATGTGTTGTTTATGTTCTTGAATAGAAATGCGTATGTACTTGTGAATTGGGACCATAATGTATGTGTTTGGTTTGTGGTTATGATATGAGTATGGCGTGTGATAACTTAAATGTGCTCTTATACGAGTTATATGAAAGTAGTATAAATTTAAGTGGCTGTGATTTGTTTGTGCTACGTTTTGTTGATCAATTGAGCTTGTAATGTATGTCATGTTACATATAGGGTAACTTGATGATGAGATTGAAGAATGTAACTTGTGGTTACTTAGTCTATGAATCGTGTATATACGTGTGTGTAATTATTTTCCATATGTGTGTGGGAATTTATATGCTAAGTGGCCTATGAATGGAAATAATATATGGATCATGTTCTTGGATAAATATATATAGTTTAATGTGAAAATGAAAGGCGATGACTGTTGTGTGGAAATTGATAATTGAAGTGAGGGATGATAGTTAAGAAGATTAAGAAGGAATGTGTTATGTTATGAACTTATTGATGCATGTGGTTGTTTGAGAAATGTTATTTACATTTGAGATTCATTGATGTGGAATGTTAAGTGTTAAAGTTTCTATTTTTATGAACTTAGCAGGTTGGAATGGGCAGGGGAACGACCAAGCAAACTGTTTACCCTAGCCATTTCCATTGAACTGCAAAACCAGCGAGGTAGAACGGCTTGGAGAACGGCCATAGCAGGTTGTTCCCATGACTGTTTTGCTAGTTCCGGCGGCCTGAAAATCGTAATAATTAGAGAACTTTATGAGGAAAAATAGGTATAACATGCAAACCTAATACATATCTAAAGTGAGGAATTGACCTAGGATGATTCCTAAGACATAAAACTCATAAAAGAATTGTTGGTGGCATGGCTACGGTGATCCATTAGTGAAATTAGGCACAAATACGACTTTGTGTCCCACAAGCACGGTGACCCCCGAAATTCAAATATCACCTACGTATACTTCCCTCCTATAAGTGATATTCAAATTCCAAAAATCAAGTTTTAAATTTTAATAATACAAAATAAATAATAATCAAACA
>CANYCX010093947.1:0-18985 GCA_948193385.1 Breynia disticha f. nivosa
AGAAAGAAGGAGAATGCAAATGAGAGAGAGGAAGAGGAGAGAGAATACCATATATATAAGCCCCAAAAGGACATGTCAAGTCAGTCACTCCTCATTAAATGCACCAGATTTTTGGGCGGGAAAAATATATGGGGAACAAAACAGATGTGTATTTTCTTAGAGAGAAAAAAACAAGTGGGTAAAATGTTAATGATGTTTCCTAAAAGTGTTTATTGGTAAATGAGTATTATTTTTTGGTGTAAAAGTGTAAATTGTCCAAAAAAATAACAAATTTCCGGCCGTTGAATTGACGCTAAAAAACGAGAACACACTACAACCATAGATCCGAAAACACAGTAGAACTACTAGTATCGATGCACTTGCTATATCCGAAAACCCTAACTCCCTACTTTCCTCTTCCTTCAAATTTTTAAGGTAAACTTTCCTCTACGCACCGCTATATCAATCCTTCTTTACTTCCATCGAATTGGTTCATTTGGGGTTTACGATTGTGAAACTTCTTTATTTTTTAGAATATGAGTAGCCGCGCAAGTAGGACTCTTTATGTGGGGAATCTTCCTGGTGATATTCGCGAAAGAGAAGTCGAAGATTTATTCTTTAAGGTTTTTTTTAATCTGAGAAGTAATGGTTGCTTGAATTATATTTATTAATGAAGTGCAAAAAAGAAAAGATTTTGATGATTTGGTTGATGGATTTATTTGTTGCAGTATGGACCAATAGTTCACATTGATCTGAAGATTCCACCTAGACCACCTGGTTATGCATTTGTTGAGGTGTGAAAATAGCTTTACTTAAAAAAAAAAGGGAAAATGTTAGTACTTTGTTCTTGTTTAATAATTGTTTGAATTATGTTTGTACAACAGTTTGAAGATTCTAGGGATGCTGCTGATGCAATTCGTGGCCGGGATGGGTATGATTTTGATGGGCATCGTTTGCGGGTTAGAAACTCTTTTATTTTTTGATGACTGACGAGTGCATTTTGTTATTCTGTTTTCCTGGTTGCTATCTGAGGTTTATGGTATTGCATCTCATAATCCCTTTTATGTCATATAGGTGGAACTAGCTCATGGTGGTCGTGCCCATTCATCTTCTGATCGTTACAGTGGCCATGGTGGCGGTCGGGGACGCGGAGTGTCTAGGCGCTCTGATTACCGTGGTACGTGGGAGCATTATCATCTTTAGTTATTGGGAAGAAATTCACGGTTTGGATGGATAACTTAAATCTCTAATTTGAGATTTCTTGATTATGCAGTTTGGGTCACCGGCTTACCCTCCTCTGCTTCGTGGCAAGACCTTAAGGTGTCTTTTCTTTTAGATTACAATGTCATGGTTTTGGTTGAACTCTCTGTTTAGAAGCATTTTTTTTCTATTCAGCATGTGCATGGATGTACGGCCACATAGTTTAATATTAAAAGTTTGCTTAAGTCTTGAATTTATTCTTTTCTCAGGACCACATGCGGAAAGCAGGAGATGTTTGTTTCTCCCAAGTTTTTCGCGAGGGTAGTGGTAAGTACAAGGCCTCTTTCCTTTGTAGAACTTGTTATGCACAGTGATATATCATTTTTTCTCCTATTTTGATAGGATAGTTTCTTGATATACATGCTAATTTGTTGGTACTTTTTTGCTCTTTTTAATCTTGATGAATATGGACATACAATATGGTAAGTTAACGGTCAAACTTGGGTTTTTATGGGTTTCATGCTCATACTGTTGAATTATGGATGTTTATAGGCACTACAGGGATTGTAGACTACACAAATCATGAGGACATGAAGTATTCTGTAAGTTATCTTATTTGAGCTAATTGTATGGGTGGTCTTCAATGGATTTCTTTTCTTCTCAATTTGAATTGAAATCATTTTCTTGCCAGATTAAGAAACTGGATGGTTCTGAGTTTCGAAATGCCTTCGGTCGTGCATCAATTCGTGTATGCTTTCTTTTATACTTTCTCTATCTCTTGTAGCATTCACGTATTCCTTGTATGAATGTATGTCTGGTGGGATGTTGATAAATGCTCGTGCAGGTGAGAGAATATGATTCTAAGCGAGATTCGTCTAGGAGTCCTAGTCGTGGTCGATCTTATTCAAGAAGCCGCAGTAGAAGTTTGAGCAGAAGCAGAAGTCGGAGGTTTGTTGTTGTTGCCTTTTTTACTCCTTAATTCAGCTTTAGCTGTGTCTGATTATCTTTTTTTAATGCAGCAAATCTCCTAAAACTAAGACTTCAAAAAGGTCAAGGTCCAGATCTAGGTCTGTTTCTCGCTCTCGCTCAGGATCAAAGCCACGCTCTTTGTCAAGGTACTTAAACTTGTCTGCTTATTGATAAAAGTTTTGGCTAATGTTCCCGTTGTACAACTGCTTTAATTTAAAGGACAAGAGTAATGAGTTCTGTTCTCATATTTCTGTAATGCCGCCTTTCTTACTGGTTAATTGTTACCATAACTTTACATTGTGTTTTGCAATTTGTTAATGGGCATTAGTCAGCCGATGATTCAGCTCTATTTCATTTTTTCGGTGCAAAAATGGGGGAATAATACCCTGCTCAGCATGAATCATTGTTGTCTTGGAAAATCCTGCGAGACCATTTACAAGAAGGCTCAAAAGGTCTTTAGGAGGTTCGACAAAATAATGAACGCCTCCCGAGCTCAATTTGCTTTCTCAAGTTTATTAATTTGCCGAACATCTGAAATTGCATATTATGCAACATTTTTGGTTCACTTTTAGTCTGGGCTTGTCAATGAGCAAAGTGTTTTTTGAATTACAATGTTTGTTTTATTCAGTACATGGGCTAAACTGAGAAAAGAATTCTGGGATGTGGAGCTGTCTTCTCTATTTGTTCTATGAGAATTGCCCTGTTATACAGTGTGGTCTGGAATTCGATTTTAGGATCTGGGGGATTACTACCTGCAGTGTTTTTGGTGGTTGTGGAGGTATGCTGTATTTTAGATGGGCAGCTTTGCAAACCTTCACTGTGTCTTTGTTCTGATATATTCAGCATTGTAACTGTCCATGGGTGCTAGATTGGGAACAAAGGAGATAATGAATTGTAAAGCTGGAATTTGCCAGACAAATTTCCATTGGATCTGGAAGTCACCTGCAATAAGTGGTAGAATTTGAAACATTTTCTTTTCTCCACAACAATTGGCAAGCTAGTAGGGACCAGTAGCTGGACTCCCTGTGGATCATGCAGTTTAGTAGGGAAGCTTGCTTCTCCTTTGTCCAAATAGTGTCTGTGTTATGAACTTATTTTTTTTTTATGGTTAGGTGTTTTTTTTCAGGCGGGAATTTTTAACTTAACCCAATTTTTTTACCATTAACATCTCTCTTTTATTCCTGAATTTTTGCGGCTTTTTATCTTTTGAATGTGGTGACTCTAACATGGAAGAGGCATCAAGGCTGTTGGATGAGGGAACTTGTGGATTTTAAATTTGGGTTGTTTCTGGAACTTTTGCAGATCCCCTTCAAGATCGAGATCTCCACCTCCATCTGTAAGTTATTAGTATGTCTGTTGTATGCTTTGCCAACATCACAAAAAAAAAACTTGCTTACGCTTTTGTGTCAGAGGAGTACTATATGTCCTTGTTGACTGGTTTAGCCAAAGTCAACCATTAAGTTCTCATGTAGGTCTAGAGCAAGACATTTTTGTTTCTCATGTGTATTTTTGCTTAAACGCATAGCAGCAGACAGATCGTGCAAGCAAGAGCCCCCAAAAGCGTAGTGCCAGCAGGAGCCCTAGTGGAAAGAGGAGCAGAAGTAGGAGTTTATCTCGGTATGATTCATCATTTAACATTTGAAATTTCATGAATGGAAGTTCCCAACTTCATATATTGGATATCAACTTGAAATTTTATATTTGCAAAGATGTATTGTTGTTGATGTTTTTTTTTTTTAACTTTTGGAAGTCAATTGGTATTGATCTAATGGTGGTGATTGTCTGCAAATTTGTTTTGCAGGTGAGAAATGAAGCCAATTAGTCAATAAAGGAAGCGAGATGAAATGACGTCAACGGTTAAAACTTGGAACGAGAACTTAGTATAAGAAAAAGGATTTGTTGATGCATGGAATAGTAGTGATTTGAGGATGTTATGTCGAAGCAAACTTGTTTTTGGATTTGATTTGATTTGGAATGAATCAACTGTACTCTTATTCCGTGTTATTAAAGGCGAGCACCTCCTCGCTCGCCTAGCGATGCTCTAGCACCACCCCACATGTAACGGGCTTGGACTAAATACCAACCCTCGCGCGGCCCCTGCGCTCTGCTCGTTGTTTGAAATCGACATGCGCGCTGGGGCCGCGCGAGCGTTGGTTTTTCGGCCAAGCCCGTTACATCCTAGGCAAGGCTCCTTTAAAGAGGCGCGCGCCTTTCTCGAGGCGCCAATTAGACGAGCGTTTGTTAGGAAGTTAAAAAAATTACTTTTTTTTAAAACGAAGAAGCATGTTTATTTAGAGAGTATTATCTAAGAATAAAGGACTAATATTTAGGAAGATTAATAACAATGAAATTGAATGATCAAAGTTAAAATTCATCTAAAATTCTTGCTGTTTTTTTCTTCAAAAGTCATTTTACTTTCACGTTACAAACTTAGTAAGATAAACTTGAGGCTCTAAGAAAAGAGAATAAGTTAACTTGATTGAGTAGAATGATGTTAAAAATTCAGATGATATTCAGACTTTAAGCTAAGAGAGAATATTAGTATTTAGTAATTAAAAAAGAGTTTAGTTTGAGTTGTTTTGGGGAGAAATTTGTATAATTTACATCTTTATTTGTGGGAGAAAAAATATAATTTTGTACGAATTTAATATATTGCTTTGATGATTGAGTTTATTTTGCATGATTATGGTTTATCATAAATTCAAAATATTGCATATATATTTTTTTTTTCAAAAAAATATTATTGCTTTATTGTTCGTGTGAGCGCCCATCATAGCAGCTCTTGTCTCAAGCAATAGAAGATCTTAGCATCTCATTGGAGGCTTTCGTCTTTAATTACACTGCTCTTATTTGATAAATTATGGATTGGTTAACTAGTCATTTTATTTTGGTGAACATGAATGACATTTATCGAATTCAATTAGTTGAAAGAGAGAGACATTTACCTTCTATCTTGTCGTATTTGGTTCTATTTCTACCGTTTCAAAATCAATGTGGTTTTAATTGTTTTGCATACAAATTAAGAATATATTTAATATGTTTTAAGTTGATGCTTAATTAATTATTATATTATTTTAATTAGGTACATCAAATTTGTAGGAGTAACATTATTGTTTGATGAGCTCTCTTCAACACAGTTTTGCAACATAATGTGGTTGAAACATAAGATCGTTCCTTTCCTATTAGTCAAGCGAGAAAGAGACAAAAGTATTCCTCGTCATATAGAAGAGCACAGAGCACAAGCAAAACCAAAATGGACACCACTGAACTGTGTAATATTTTCATTTTCTGAAACAATAAACGCGCATGGAATCATGTTTTGATAAAGGTGGAAGAAGCCGCAAATGAAGACAGCAGGACTCCTAGCATTTGGGACGCTTTTACTCATCAAGGTCTTGTGCATTTCCGCTTTTCTGTTAGGATTTGAATGGTTATAATTTGAGATGAAAATTGCAGGTAACATGAATGTCGCCAATGGAGATGTTGCAGTTGATCAATATCACAAGTACAAGGTTTACAAAGCACACTGATATCTGGAAATTAGTAAAATGTTTTTTATTTGGATCACAAGAATCCATATTAGTTGTTTATATCATTTTGAAATCTTCTGATCAGAGCGATTATGTCCTGCAGGAAGATGTTAAACTGATGGCTGAGACTGGGCTAGAGGCCTACAGGTTTTATTGATATTCTCGGTTATTTCAGTTGGAAAATTGTTTAGCATTGGCAAATCAAGATGAAGAAATTGTGACAAACAAGAATGGGGCAGACAAAGCAATCTGGATTCGTAGGTACCAGCGTATTGCAGCCGGATTTGTGTGTCAGCTACAAATTCAACTGAAGATGCAATTGCAGCTCAAAGATTTAGTGACTTTTTCCATGGATTGTAAGTTCTTTCTTTTCTATAAACTATGGTTTTGTGGAATGCTTTAGCTACTTCAGGTACTTGTAATATTTCTTAACCTTTTCTGCGAAATTCTAGGTCATCAAACCCTGCGAAATGCGACATTGGAGGACGCCGCAAGGGTGCAATATCTCGAGGCATAGATTGGAGCATGCTTGATGCCATCAGGTATGGTGATCATTCTCTCTGAGCAGCTACTAAGAGTTGTCAGGTCAGCAAGTATTCCTAACTAGCATCTTTGATTCTTCTCCATTTATTTTACACCTTTTCTTGTTCTTTAAACTTTTAAGGAAAGGATCAAATACAAGAGGGTACTTTTTGTGGTCTTTCCTAGATGTATTCGAGCTTCTCGGCAGCTACAAAACCGGTTATGGCCTGTACTATGTTGATTTGGTACTCTTATTTCTGAAAGGAGGAAGAGTTTGTCCAAATGGAATTATCAAACAAGGAAAAGAATTCCTCAGCTCTGCCCAATATGCACGACAAGGGACTGCTTCAGTTCGCTCCTTTTTTTACGTTTATGGACAGAGGATATGTTGAGAGAATTAACATAGAAGGAGACTTTATGTTCTTGCACATCAATGTTAGTGACCTCTATGATTAATAAGAGTGTGACCAGCTTGTCTCATTGCATAACGTATGCATTCAATGAT
Organism: Breynia disticha f. nivosa; assembly: GCA_948193385.1. NCBI lineage: Eukaryota > Viridiplantae > Streptophyta > Magnoliopsida > Malpighiales > Phyllanthaceae > Breynia > Breynia disticha. Next base: position 6,706 of record CANYCX010093947.1, read on the forward strand.
GAATATTTCTTTAACTGAACAGTATATATGACTTTGTCGATATATTTATTAATGCATTCTTAAATGTTCTGATATAAATATATTACAGGAATGCTAAGCAGACAAGTCAGTACAGATGATGACGGTTGTTTTCTTGTTGGTTTTACTGCAAAATTCGGCAGCAGTGTTCTCTATTGATGAAAACAACAGAAAGGACTTATAAACATACAACGACACTCACTCTCTGCCGTGCTTATGTTCGTAATCACATTTCAGATTGAACGCGATGTTTTTGTCATTTCAGAGCTTTATTCATTTCATGTAGTGACAAAAGTGTGCTGTAATTAGTGACGTAATTCTGCAGAAGTTTTGAGTTTACGTGGAAGACATAAGCATGTGGACACAGACACATAAAACATATATGTTATGTTAGAGAAGTCCATGAAGTGGGATTGGTGAGGATGTTTAGGGTTGTTCTGTTGGTGGTTCTTTTGCTGAATTTGGGTGGAAAAGTGTCTTGTGCAGATGAATATAGCAGGAAGGACTTCCCTCCTGACTTTGTTTTTGGTGCTGGTACCTCAGCTTATCAGGTGATTAACTGTTACTTCATCGAGTTCCTGTCATTTTAATTCGTTGATAATAAGATTGTTTTCGAGTATATGAAATATTGGTATGAACTGGAAGGTGGAAGGAGCAGCGAATGAGGATGGAAGGAGTCCTAGCATTTGGGATACATTTACACATGAGGGTCAGATTCTTCTTTTCTATCTTGATTTCATGCTTTGACATTTGATTGCGAATGCGTTTCAAGATTAGAATGTTGAGTAGTATCATTGCCCGTTGCTCTGTCAATCATCATTCCAGAGAAGATTGACCATTTTAGAGAATGTACTGGTTCATAATCCTACTTCAAATCCAGGTAATGTGCCCGGAGCTACTGGAGACATAGCGCTTGATCAGTATCACAAATACAAGGAAGATGTCCAACTCATGGTAGAAACTGGACTGGAAGCTTATAGATTTTCTATCTCATGGTCGAGGCTCATCCCAAGTACGTTTTCCCCAGTCGGATTCTAAATGCATTGAACAGCAAGAACAATGCATTTCTCTGGTTTATTTTTCTTTGTTATCACTCTCAGATGGAAGGGGACCTGTCAATCCAAAGGGCTTGCAGTATTACAATAATCTTATCAATGAGCTCACTAGACATGGTGAGTGCAAAATTTCTGAAACTAATGAACATTTTCTGCATACAGAATGTGGTTTCAAAATCTGTATTTAAGTAAAACTTTTTATCTTCTTTATATTGCAGGCATCCAACCTCATGTTTTGTTGTATAATTATGATCATCCGCAAGTTTTAGAAGACGAATATGGAGGTTGGGTTAGCCGAAAGATGGTGTAAGAGATTTGAACCCTTAGGATTTGCTTGTCTATAGTTGACAGATTTCCCTTAAACCAAGTTCATAAGAATTCCGGAAAACTTAACAGGATTAGTTTTGTGGATGCAGGAAAGCCTTCACTGATTATGCAGATGTGTGCTTCAGAGAATTTGGGGATAGAGTTTCATATTGGAGTACAATAAATGAGCCTAATATATTTGCTGTTGGAGGTTATGATGAAGGGATTACGCCACCAAGAAGGTGTTCTGCTCCGTTTTCATTTATGCCTTGCTCTAGAGGAAACTCCTCGTCGGAGCCATACCTGGCTGTTCATCATATGTTGCTTGCACATGCATCAGCTGCAAGGTTATATCAGAAAAAGTATCTGGTATGCTGCATAATCTCATTAGTTGAAACGAAAATGTTAGGTTGAATCAATTTTTTTGGATGTTTGGAGTTTATTTGGAGGGTAGGTAAATGAATTGGGATTGGTTTGGAGTCAGTTCTGAGCGATATAGAATTTTGACAGGAGTTACAACTGGATACACAGTCTCGTTACATGTTTGTGTAGCTTGCCGGGATAAGTTGGCATGGTTTAACATGACCAGTTTTAAACGTGTGTCAAGACCGTGTAGATTTATATGAAGTTCCAGGGGATTACGCATGTGTGTAATGGTTGAACTGAGACTGAATAATGTGACACGGGTTGTGATATGGCCGTGTTGGAGACAGTGCTGTTTTGCGATGAGTTACGCGGGCAAGCCTAAGAACTCGTCTATTGTTCTACTACCATGTTATTGAAAATTTGTAAATATAAAAATAGATGTTAAAATTCACTCCTGTACTATTTGACCAATAATTTGATCGTACCATGTAAATCATGTTTTTACTTCTTTTCTTATTAATTCTGTAATCTATTGGTTAATTTCCTGACAGAAAACTTTGCTGGGGATTAAAATTGCTTTATGATGCAGGTCAAACAACATGGCTATATAGGGCTTACCCTATTTGCCTTTTGGTTTAAACCAGTTACCAACTCAACAGAGGATATGGTTGCACTTGAAAGAGCCAAAGACTTCTTCTATGGTTGGTAAGCAGAGATGTTTATCTTTCTGCAGAAGAAACACGTACAAGGATAGCTTGACAATTTTGGATCACTCAAGCAATCTATTTTTTCCTGTAATGTTTTTCTTGCTGCAGGATAATGCATCCATTAATCTATGGAGACTATCCATCTTCAATGAAGAAAATTGTGGGCACAAGACTTCCAAAGTTCACTGCACATGAAGCCAAATTGGTTAAGAACTCATTTGACTTCATAGGACTCGTCCATTATTACAGTGTGTTTCTGAAAGATAATTCAATCACTCTTCTATTAGAAAACCGAGATTTCAATGCAGATGTTGCAATCCAGATATTCCGTAAGCGAATAACTGTGTCTGTTCATTGATCATTCATAAGTGAAATAACTAAATCAATCTTGGTTTTGACAGTTGATTTGTTTGCAACTGAGGTCAGTTTTCCTGATTTTGCTTTCTTTTATAATTCCAGAGAATGGTTTCAATTTAGATTGGGATTTATATTTCTTATTTCAATCTACTTGTTAATCGTTTCTGTCTTGATCAGTTTGCTGTAGAACCGTCGAGCTTACAAGGAGTACTACAGTACTTCAAACAAGTCTATGGCAACCCCCCAGTTTTTGTTCATGAAAATGGTTACTAATCTCTCTATGTTGGCATATCTAGTTTGAAAATTTTTCTTTATATTCACTTGTGAAAGTTCCAACAGTGATACAAATGTGAAATCAGGAAGCTCATTAGGTTGTGCAGAAAGAGTAATGATGAATTTATACAATTGTATTTGATTGTTTTTCTTGTAAGGATTTTGTTATAAGTTGGTCCAGAAAAAATGCATTTTACGACGATCGGATTCCTATGAATCCGTTTGAAAATGTAGATTTTCCAATGAGATTCGTCGGAAAAAGTTCGTGGATCTGCATTATTCATGTTCTCCAGTCTGATTGATAAAAGCTAAGTTTCTGATGGTTGGCAGGTCAAAAAAACATACGAAACTCCTCCTTGGAAGACACACCAAGGGTGAAATATTTACATGCATATATTGGAAGCTTGCTTGATGAGATCAGGTAAATCTGCAAATTTCACTCTCTTATAATTTTGCTTTGCATCAGTTTTCTATACATATTGCTGCAATATTTTCAGTTTATTCATTTGAATCATGCAAGTTCATACTTGGCATGTCTGACTCACTAGTTTCCATCTTTACAATTTCAACAGAAATGGAACAGATGTGAGAGGATATTTCATGTGGTCCTTCTTGGACGTGCTTGAGTTACTAGATGGATTCAAATCAGGGTTCGGACTTTACTACGTAGATCTCGATGATCCCGACCTGAAACGTTACCCGAAGCTTTCTGCACATTGGTACTCTCGATTTCTAAGAGGAGGAAATGTCAGTTCAGGTGGAATCATTGAACTTGCGAGCAAATTCTCCAAATCTTCATCGTGAACATAAGTTCAGTAGTATTTGTTAGTTATATGTCAAGCATGTCACAAATTTCAGATGGCAATGTTAGTTTCTGCAATTATTGTATTTATGAGATCTAATGTCTACCATGTCACTTGTATGGAAGGGTATTGAAAATATACAACAACGAATAATATAAATCGCGTAAACATGAAATTGCTAACTTGATTATACAGCGGAATTCGTGAGATATCTCGAAGACAATAACGTTGCTGGTTGACTCAAATACAACCCTCGAACATAGAGAAGGAGGTTACACATGCGACCCGTTCTATCGTGTTTACTGCAGTCTCCATGATCGATTCATAAGAAAATAATCAGTTTTCTCATAAGTAGCTAAATAGCCATGAGAGAGAAAAAGAGTAATTGTGTGTGATTTTTTCTTAGAGAAACAAATCACATTCAGACTTTCTGCTTTTGTTATGTTAGGAAACTTATATGGCTAAACTAATAAACTATTAAATCTTTATGAGTAATATTCAATTACACCGTAAAATCAAATATCTACCATATATTTAATTATGGTTCTACCCAACTTGTCATGACCGCATCTGCTAATTCTAACAAGAACCATAGGAATTACATGGTCAATAAATCAAATTCATGTTCTGAATTATTTCTAGTTCCTTTGTTCTGATGTAGAATTATTTCTTCTGAGTCTTCAAGTTTATATTGCTCGATCTTTTTGAGAGTAATTTCTTGCTCTGTTTCACACTTAGTCACTACTTGCTGCATATTTTTGAGTGATTCAACTGCCCAAAATGTGGTAGTTGGTAGTAAAATCTGACAGTGTATAACTAACAAATTAATACAAAAGAAGGAAACGAAGCAGATTCTTTAAAAGAATCGTCGCAACGTGAAATAGACTTTACAGTTTTGAGCATAACATAACAGCTCAAGTTTTCCGAAGTTATAAAGCAAGGATGGCAGTTTCTTGATATCGGTACGTAAATTTGGGTTTCAGCCATCCAATAAAACGTACTTGGAAGTTTACAACAAACAAAATATATAATCAATTGATGCAAGTGCGCTTTTGATGCCAGAACCTCTTTAAGATGAGAGCCAGCGCCAGAAATTGCTGGCTCCGTCATTGTCGGAGGCGTGAGCTTGGTGATGAAATGATACAAAGGGTGGTGTTTGATCTCTTTCCCATGCGTGTAAATTCAACCCTGGCGGAGTTGAGGGAATGATAATGAAGCCGCCACCGTGGTCTTGTTGAGGCGTAGGCAAACGTCTTGCATCAAACCTTCTGGTTCCATGGATGATAGGCATAGCCATGGCTGGTGAGTTGCTAGAAATAAGTCTGTGTCGAGAAGCATGGTGGATGCTTTCAGAAGGATGGCGTGGCACAATTGAAGAGCCAAATGAATTGGGAGCAGTAGGAACAGACCTGTAAAGCACAAATGCAGCATATAAGGGTTCAAATAAGAAACTCAAAACATGTTTCAGCAGATATTTAAGAAGACACAGTTCTAGCCTACCCAGAGCCAAAGAAAATTGGATGTGGAAAAGAGGTTGGCCGCGTTCTAGCTTCCAATTCACTAGTAGATGACCGAGAAGTCGCCGAAGGAACAGAAGCCCCACTTAACTGGCTACTGGAGGAGGCAAATGGAGGTGAATGATGACCCCAACTACGGTATTGAACATTAATGGCGGGAATAGCACGACGGTCAAAGATCTCGCCGCGTCCAGCTATGGCATTCCAGTGATGGTGAAAGTTAGGATCATCCACACTGTCATTAGGAGTTGATGAAGAAGGGGGGACTGGTCCAAGATATGCAACATATGAATGAGCAACTGATGACACAGTAGAGTTTTCCGCATAAATTGAATGATTTCCCCTCATTTCATGATCTACATTTAGAAGAATCTCATTTAAAATTAAAATCTATAAAGGACCTCAGAAATTTTTATCAGGAAACCATTAAACACTTACAGGTAGTTGATGGTGACTCAACTTCCCTAACAAACAGAATAACAACATATCAGTAGACGAACTTAGAACATCTTAAACATGATGCATGACTAATAATCCAGCAAAGAAAGTTTGAATTGCTAAAACAAGATGCTGATGAATTTAAAACAAATGCATGTGAATGGTGAGTATACGAATACAAAACCATTCAAGAGAACGACACGATGCTTACTCGAAGGAACCAACTCCAGCCAATTCACCACCAAATGGACACCAGTGAAGTCCATATTGCTGAAGACAAGAAAAATGTGGGACAAAACCAGTCATATGCGAACATCTTCGGAAATACCAAGTAATAAAGGAACCAATTATTTAAGCCAACAAGCACTCAATATTTGGCAAGCATGTGAAAAGATTATAGGTAGTCACAGAAGGGAAAAAATGCCGTCTGAAAGTTCAACTACATGCGTCGACGAATAGCTAATCTCTTTATACACTCTAAAAAAGATGCGCGCAAGCTAGAAGTAACTGCATTACCAATTCAGAATAACCTAGATCATGGAAGTCCTCATCAGGAATCCAGTCATCAGTGCTCAACTCATGCAACGGCCGAGCAGATCCATTTGCATACAACCATTGACCTTTCTCGATTTTCCGGCAATTCGGACATTGCATTGCTCCCTTCATATTAAAGGCCGAGCCAATGCAATCTGCAAAGAGTTAAGCATTAGAAAACGAATACCAACCTGCCAAGATTTCCCTTCTTTCTGAAGTCTGAGACTGCAAATAACATACAACCTCAAAAAATGCACAATTTAAATCAATCAACTGCATGAATTTAGAACATAATCCCAGAATAGCTTAAATCAGACTCCAAACTCAACTGCATGGCGAAAATTCCCAACAATACAACAGATTAAACATGTGAAATACTACTTTGTGCACATTACACAGAAAGGTTTAATTCAACGAAAGAACCAAACTTTACATTCAAAAGCTTCAAACCCATAATTCAAATCTTCAATAACAAACAAAATTTAGAAACTTAACACAATTCAACCACAAATATACATAAAAACCAGAATTTCTTTAAAAAAAACAACAACAACAAACTAACCGTACCAAGATGAAATTCATGACCACAATGAAGCTTAGCCTTGGATCTAGCACCATTATCTAACACCAAATCAAGACAAATTGAACAAGCAATACCAATTAAAGGATTTTCAATCTCATTATCATTGTTGTCCATGAGATTATTATGATGAGGACGATGATGATCAAGAATGGTTGTTTTTGTTGAGCCCACCATTTATTTCTACTTATTTTTCTTTCATAACCACTCTCACATTAACCAATCAAAAGCAAGTGAATATGACGCTGTAAGAAAACGACAAATCTCAAACTCGCACACTTTCTCTCTCCCTTTTTTTATTAGTTTTCTAATAGGAATAATAATAATAATTAATCAAGTTGATTCAGGCTAAATTTGATAGGACGAACTGTAGTTCGATCCCTCACAACGCCGTTTGCGAGAGAAAAGGAACTTGACCACTCAGAACTCCTTCCTGAACTAGATTAGTCTTGATCAAGTAAGTTGAAAATACCGGAGCTCAGACAAAAAAAAAAAATTAATATGTGTGATTTTTTTGTGTTTATCTCGACAATAATATAAGAAAGGATTTTTAAATTCCAATGGTAAAAACTAAAGATGATGTAAGCTTTTACTTTCTCTATTATTCCTTTGTTAAAAATATATATATTTTTTTTATATTATATCATAATATATAAACACATTTATTTTTTTAAATTCATTTATAATAAACATATTGATATTTTTATGTTTATTTATGAATTAATCTTTTTAACAGTGTTTTTCAATAAAGAATTTTTAAAAATATAGTAAGATTAACACATAATTTAATTAACTTTAACTACAGTATAAGTTTTTAAAATTCTAAAATTACTGTTAATTAAAATAGAGGACAAAAAAATTTCAATGAAGGCAAAATTGTAGATTTTTTTTTTATCAAAGTTCTATAGTGGTTTTAATTTAAATTAAATGTATGACCAACTATGTATTGTATAAAATTTATTATCTAGGAAAAAAAAGTCATTAGAAATTTTTAAAAATTATTCTGGCAAAATCAATGCACGTCTCGATTGGTGGGATGAGTTGAAAAATTACGAAACACTACATCTAATTTTTGTTATTATTTTATTTGATAATTAAATCATGATTATATTTTATAATTAAATTTGAACCATTTATTTGAGATATTAATGAATAAAAATAAGTTCTAAATTAATCATGCGTGCAACTAAAATAAAGTTAATGTGATAAACATTAGCAGTAATTTAAGAGTGTTCTTTTAATGTGAGCGTGTGGAAACCTGCTGACATGTCGAATACGTAGACGTAAACGTGGCGGCATGCACGGTGCAGTGTTAAATAGGCTGATTATTTTGTCGTCTTAAAACTTCAAATTCAAAAACATGCTCTAAACGTTAAATCAAACACATTAATATTTTTCCAATTATGTTGTAAATATCTATACTTGTAAACCAACAAGCTTTGGTGCTGAACTCAGATGGGGATAATCAAGCTCTAAACAAACAAAAAGGGACTCAATTTGGAAGAGAAAATGTCATGTAACTTGTGAAATTCATAACAGAGAATATTATTTGCCTCCTTATAGTACCAAACCAGTACATTACTGATCATAGCAGAGACTAATATACAAATCTATATAGATTTAAGTTTCAAACTGTCAAGTAAATTTTATTGCAGACAAGTAATATGCAGTGCTGCAATCATGAAATGATATGGCAGCTAAGTTCTCAGTGTTTGATCTTTGGCTTCTTCACAATCAATCAACTGCCAAATAGTCACTCACACTCCCCAGAACGGCCCTGCAAAGGAAAAGATGCAACAATGTCAGAAAGAGAAGCATTTTAGAGAGATTTTCCCTGTGAAGCTTTCAGAATCCAATCCCAAATCTCAGTTCATCAGGATAAACATGAAAATCGATTCGGAACTTCATGATTCCATGATGAACCGAAACTGAAATTGGCTGGTTCCAATTGTTCGATTTCAATTCCGGAACCAGTTGGCAGAATAAGACAGTTCCGGTTTCGATTCAATGGTTCGCGTTCTGATTCGGCAATGGAACATGGTTTCATAATTCATGTAACCGGAATCGGACTTAGATAGTTCCAGCGGTTTGGTTCTGATTACGGTTCGAAATTTTCACCTCTGCATCAGGAAAGTCGGCAATACCAGAAGAGATATATCAACAAACCTTTTAATAGCTCCATAACCATGACTACCCACAACAAGCATTGAAGCATGATGCTTCTCCACAGCTTCACACAAAACATTCCTGGCATCACCTTCTACCACTTCCACTGTAACATCATTCACCTACACAATAATCAAACACCCAAAATTACAGCTCAATCGCAACCACAATTTCCTGAAAACCAAGAGAAAAATAATGTCATGTTACCGATTTGCTAGTACACATCTCTTTGGCCTTTTCAGCAACAACAGCAGCAATCTTCCTCAAATCAGCTTCTACAAAAGGCAATACTTCCGCAGCCCCTAAAACCGAAATCCAAAAACAAAATCACTATAACCGAATCGATTTCCAGTGACAGCAAATAAAATTATCTATTATCTATTACTCAATCTATCAAAATTAATGATCATGGTTCGATTTTCGAATGACAGCAAATAAAATTACCAGGTCCAGCAAGGCCAATGGCGGAGGTAGCAGTAGGTTTAGCGTGAACAAGAATGAGCTTAAAAGGAGAATTTGAGCCAAAAGGGACAAAGAAATGCTGAAGTGTCCACTCCAAAGCGTACGTGCTATGCTCACTTTCATCAATTCCGACCACCATCACCTGTTTCTCCAATGATGTCGCCATTCTTCCTCTATACAACTTGCTGATCAGAGAATCTAATTTTGCGTATTGGGTTTTGGAATTCGGAAGGAACTAGATATGGAGATAGATTTAAAGAGAGATGGTTCGATGCGAATTCGCTTTGTCGGAAATAATACAAGTGGTGCATCAGATAATGAAAGGAGGCTTATCGAGAAACACTTGGAAGTTTCCACTTGTCGGTTTCTGGAATTGTCCACGTGGTAAAAACCAGCCTGGCAACTTTCTGTGGCGAAGTTGAGTTCTGAGAAGGTGAAACACTTGGAACTTGATGATGCTGGAAATGCAAGGAAAACATACAGCCGTATAAACCAGGAATTTGTTCTACGAGCGAAACCGCTGCTGATGACAGAAATAGCCACCAGCACACAGAACACAACATATTCATTTTCGATAGGGGTGAAAAAATAAATAAATAAATCGACCGCTTCAAATTGAAACTAAACCGAACATAATTATTTTAAATATTTTTTTCAGTTTATTTTAGTCGCGGTGTGATTTTTTTTTTCAAACCGTCATGTTCAATTTAGTATAATTATAAAACCATATTTTATAATATTTATTTTAAGTCGGAGGATAATATTTAGTATAATTATAAAACCATATTCTTTTATAAATCGCTAATTATAATATTTAGTGTAATTATAAAATCCATATTCTTTTCTAATAATCCCATATTTAGTACAAATTTTCAGCAATAAAAATTTTAACCTTCTGGTTCAACTACTATTTATGAAATTTATCAAAGCCGGCTGGCCTAAATATCCCATTAATGACTATCTTTTCTACATAAATAATGGAAAATAGTTCGATAATCCGAAAAAGAGTGGAAAAAAGAAAAGAATAGCCAGTGATCAGATAATTGTAGTCTGAATTAATTAGTCTACATAATATTTATTATTCAGAAAAAGGAATCATCATTTCACTGGCTTTAACATTAACAGAGGAAATTTGAAAGAAAACAACAATGGAAAAGAGGGCAAAGGGACTCAGAAGGATCCATTGGTGATTTTATAATCAGAGAGATTCATAAAATAGGTAGATTTCAACATCATTGTCCCTTTTCCCACTCTACTTGTGATATAACAGAAAAATCTGTGAAAAGTTTCTGCAACAGCAATCACAAACAATGAACAGAAAGCAGAGAGGATTCTCCAAAATGGGCAGAGAAAGAAAGAGATAGAGAGAGAGAGAGAGAGAGCAACGATGACTGAAGCTGCAACATTCCCTATTTATTTACCCACCGCGCTTCCTCTGTAAGCAGCTGGATTAGGGTTTGCTTTTTTGTTCTGTTTTCATTTGTATGGCCTAACTTTGGGCCAGTTTAGCTAAATGTGTAAAGATAGCCCATCGGGGACACATTCTTGCTACTCATTCTAATAACAGTGGGAAAATTACTCATATGACATCTTTTTAAAGTACTAGTACTTATATGTGATTAAAAAATTTGGACAATCAAAATGACATGCTTTTATTTAAGTTCAACTATAATAGAAGATTTTTCAATTTAAAAAATTATGTCATTCTTGCAATAAAAACAGCTCACAGTTTAATTTTTAAAAAAGGAAAACATTCCAATATGTAATCTTTTTTAGGATTGCTGTCATTACTGCATTTATTTCTATTTAAAATTTGAATATGTACCTACTTTATCACATAATACATAACAGCAAATCTCAAATTTAAAACCCTGAAAACATTTTGGAAAAAAACGCATTACTCTCTTTCTTTACAGATCAACAAAAACTCTGAACTCACCATTCAACTGACAGCAGAAACGCAGGAAAAAAACACATAGATTGTTTCATTGTGACAACAAAAGTAAGGGAAACACCAAGATTCAACAAAAACAAAGGCTAGTTTTTAAATGATTCTTTCGTCCTTATTTTTTAAAAATTATCCGAGGGATTTTATAATTATTCACCCTGTATTTCGAAAAAAAAACTGTTCAACTTTATTTGTTAACCTATGGTAAAAGAGGAATTCGGACACATTTAGACACATTACATACTATTTTTTAACATCTTAAACAAATGTTTTAGTGTAAATGTTGTGCATGAAATCATACATTTGTTACATATCTAACACAAAAAACAAAATGGACACTTTTTCCAATGCAATTGACGAAAATAGAAGATATCAAAATTTTAGACACATTATATACTTTTTTCTGAAAACTTATTAAAAAATGTTTTGGAGTAAATGTTGTGCACAAAATCATACATTTGTTACATCTCTAACACGGAATACAAATTGACACGTTTTTCTCAGGTCTATTGACAAAATGGAAGAAATCAAAAGGAAAAAGGGAAATTGAGGGAATGATAACACGAGCGGATACATATCGACTCAAATACACAAGTAATGAACACAAATGAACACACAATTATATTCACATATATCAAACATACGTATCACTAAATAATTGTATACAAAATTAGAAACATTAATTAAAACAACCAGAGGATACATATCGACTCAAATACACAAGTAAACATCAACACAAGAAAAGATTAT
>CANYCX010093980.1:0-17322 GCA_948193385.1 Breynia disticha f. nivosa
TTCTTACCCGTCTAATGGGAGGAGGACCAAGAACATTTCCAGGAGGCATAAACAAGTGGGAATGGAAAAGACTTCATGAAAAAAGAGCCAAAGAGAAAGAAAAAAGACTTCTTGACCAAGAAAAACATCTCTACCAAGCAAGAATCCGCGCCCAAATCAGGTACGACCTTTCTAGAAAATCCGGAGCTGTTTGTGAGTCGAACTCAGATGAGAATAACTCCTCTTATAGCCCCATGAGCCCACAAAAGCATGTGAAAGCACTTGCTGATAGGTTTATGACAGAAGGAGCTGAGGATTTGTGGAATGAAAATGATGGTCCTTTGAAACCCTCAATGGATAATCACAATCAAAGGCCTGGATTGCATGATTCACGGGTTCGGGTTGATGGCAATGGCTTTAAGAAGATAAATAGTATTTTTACGCACAGGAGGAGTTATTCAACTTATAGGGGCAATGAATTCGGAGGTAAAAATGATAAATTTGTCAGTAAAGATGGTAAATTTAGTAGAAATGAGAGGTTTTCGGGCAGTAAAGATTCTGATATTGCTAGTGGGTTAGTGAAAAAGAGCGAAAATGAGGTTGGTTTGAGGAATGTGCGTGATTATATGAGGACTGGAGGGGCTTCTGTAGGGAGGAAGCTGAGGAGGTTTAGGATGAATGAGAGTTCGTCAAGTGAGGATGATGAGGATTATGTGGAGATTGGTTCGGAGGAGGATGGTAGGACGAGATTGAGGAGGAAAGGCTTGAGGGAGATTGCGAGTAGGGCTGCATTAGGGGATTATGATGTGAAAATCACGAAAAGGGTCCCGTTGAAGGATCTGTATAAGGAGACTGACTTTGCCTCGGAGGTTGAGCTGCTCAAGCGAGAACTTGACAAGTCTAAGTTGGTTGATGTTGTAGATCATAAACGCAATGACGAATCAATTCTTAGCGAGAAAAGGTTTGGAGAACATATTCTATCGGTGCTAATTTATTTTTCTGTTTCTTTGATCGCTTTCTTCCAATTCCTTCATGTCTGGTGTCCCATTATTGAGAACAGGAATGACAATAAATCAAATGCAGAGTCGTCGTGTTGTTCAGTTCAATGTATTATAAGAATTTGTTCAGGCTTACCTGTTGTTGTATCTGTTTCTGCAGATTTGATGAGAGCGGTCTGTCACCATTGACCATAAAAGCTCTTACAGCATCTGGCTATATTCAAATGACCAAAGTCCAGGAGGCTACACTTTCTGTATCTCTTGAGGGTATGTTAACTGTTTTGTTTTACCTTTTCGGATACGTGTCCCATCTGTATTATGCCGCAATTTTGTTTGTATGTAGTTCTTAAGTTATTGTTCAGTTAAAACACTTGATTGTTGAATGAAATTCTTTTAGACCAATTTCCTCAAGAGGCAGTATTCTTACGTTTTAATGTACTTGTTTTTTTTCCTCTTTGGAGCAGGCAATGATGCATTGGTTAAAGCCAAAACAGGCACCGGAAAAAGTTTAGCTTATTTGGTACTTTACAAGTTTCTTGCCACTTATTTGTATTAGTTAGTACTATTATGTTAGGTTATGTTTTCAGCACTGTTGTTAAACACAAGCAGCTTCCTGCTATTGAAGCAGTTCTGAAGGCAACAAGTAGTAACACCAGGCCACGGGTCTCTCCTATATATGTTCTGATTCTCAGTCCTACGAGAGAGCTGGCTAGTCAGATAGCTGCTGAAGCAAATGCTCTGCTGAAGTACCATGATGGTGTAGGTGTGCAAACACTTGTTGGCGGCACACGTTTCAAAATGGATCAGAGACGCCTCGAATCAGATCCTTGCCAGGTCTGCTATACTGAATTTCTTCTTTTATGATTGTTTTGGACTGGGATTTCTTTCTTTTTTTTCATCTTGAAATTTTGTGAATTTGCAGATAGTTGTTGCTACTCCTGGTCGACTGTTGGATCACATTGAGAACAAGGGTGGAATATCTGTACATTTGATGTCATTGAAGTTGTTAATACTCGATGAAGCTGATCACTTACTTGACCTGGGATTTCGGAAGGATGTGGAGAAAATTGTAGACTGTTTACCACGACAGAGGCAATCATTGATGTTCTCTGCAACAATTCCAAAAGAGGTAATTATCCACATTCATTTAGTGTCTCAAAGTAAGCAGTTGTTTTTCTTGTGTTGCATTGTCAGTGTTCTTTTCAATTTAGATCATATGCGATTATGCATATGCAGGTTCGTCGAATATCTCAACTTGTGTTGAAAAGAGACCATGCTTTTATCGATACCGTGGGCCTGGGATGTGTGGAGACTCCTATAAAGGTACATTTTCAGAATATAGACAGTTCCACATATTCGAAACGTCCAAGCTGGCTACACGAAATGAAGCTTGTGATCTTATTACATAGTTTACATTTTGCATTGTTGAAGAAAACTTGAAATGAAAATATAACATGTTGAATCAGTTTAATGGATTTCTTTGACATTGTGAAGTTTGTGATCTATGCCTTTGATGTAATTCTGAAATTGGGCACGTGATGCAATCTCATTAATTTCTACATGCAGATCAAGCAGTCTTTTCTAGTTCTTCCGCACGATATACATTTCTTAACTGTGTATCATCTGTTGAAAAAGCATATCTTGGAAACACCTGATTACAAGGTAAGCTACCCGAGATGTCACTTCTGCTTTTAGTTACTTGGTTTAGAGCTAAATGACTATTATTTGAAATGTGTTCAGGTAATTGTCTTCTGCACAACTGGGATGGTTACCTCATTCCTGTATCAACTACTCCAAGAGATGAAAATGAATGTTCGAGAGTTGCATTCTAGAAAGCACCAAGTTTATAGAACTCGTGTCTCTGATGAATTTAAGGAATCAAAAAGACAGATTCTCATTACATCTGATGTTTCAGCCCGTGGGATGAATTATCCTGATGTTACCCTGGTGCTTCAGGTATGAAATAATTTACAGATTGCTTGGTTTTTCATTAAATAAATGCTCAATTATGTTCCAAGAAAAATTGAAGTCCTGCTATTACTGGATCTTTCACCACATTTACATGCTAATGTAATTAGATGGGATGTGAGTGCTAAGCAGCTTGTGTAGTTATCACGTCTTGAGTAATCTGACTCGTAATGAAAACTTGCCATTGGCCAACCAAAAGTAATAAGGATATCGCCCAAAAGGGCTAAAATTTTCTCGTATTTGAAAACCATACTCATTCGTTTTTTCTTGACATAATCTGTTGATTTGATCATAATAATCAG
Organism: Breynia disticha f. nivosa; assembly: GCA_948193385.1. Lineage (NCBI taxonomy): Eukaryota > Viridiplantae > Streptophyta > Magnoliopsida > Malpighiales > Phyllanthaceae > Breynia > Breynia disticha. The sequence goes on from CANYCX010093980.1 coordinate 3,248, forward strand.
GTTGGTATTCCTTCTGACCGGGAGCAATACATTCATCGTCTTGGAAGAACAGGGCGTGAAGGCAAGGATGGAGAAGGGATCTTTTTGATTGCACCTTGGGAAGAATATTTCTTGGATGAGTTGAAAGACTTGCCTCTGGAGAAATTTGAATTAGCACAAATAGACCCAGAAACCAAGCTTAAGGTCAATATCTAACTTGTCTCTTGCCATTAATTGTATTATTTTTGTCCACTATGTTTTACCTTATACGCTTTACGCAAAGTAGTTAGATCCTTCGATTACATCTAGAAAATATTATCCAAATAAGTTATTTATTTATTATTCCTTTGTCATCAAGTTTGCATTTCTTTGAATCCATTTTTTGCCTTTTTGTTTGAGATGGCAAATGATGATGCTAGAATGAACAATTGTCATAGATTCTGCAGTAGCACATGAACACTGGAAATTCGCAGTCATTTCCGTTTTACTTGTTTATGGACTGGTGAATCATACTCGTCTCTAATTTGATTATATGCGCAGCATATCATATATTTTCGAGAACCTTAAATCTGTTTTTGCCCTATGATGAGAAAATCATGCTAGACTATTTCTGCTGCCTTCATTCTCCTATTTTTCTAGCAGCATATGTAATAATCCTGCGCAGGTTTCTGAATTCTGATCTCTGATGCCTGGAGGGGCTTGTTACTTTTACAGGTTGAGGATTCGATGTCGAAGGTTGACAGTAATGTTAAAGAAGCAGCATATTACGCATGGCTTGGATATTACAACTCAATCAGGGAAATCGGAAGGGATAAAACTACGCTCGCGGAGCTAGCGAACCAGTTTTCTGCATCAATAGGTTTACAGAAACCTCCTTCCTTGTTCAGGAAAACAGCTCTGAAAATGGGTTTAAAAGATATTCCAGGTATCCGAATTCGGTATTAGTTTCAGCAGAACGTTGATGTCAGGGTTCGATTATTTAGGTGGGATTAGGAAGAAACATTCACATGGGTTCTTGACAGAAACCATCTTCTGCAGATTTTGATTTGTATCAGTATTTACTGTCGCGCCAGAATTGTCGCACGTTTCTCTGTAAATCAATGAACATTGCGTCACAATCGAAGAAAATTGTGTGAAATTCTCTCACGGAGTCTGGATTTACAAATTTTTTTGTTTATTTTGCTAATTAGTCCATGTTATTATGGTTGATTTTCACATGGTCCAATTTTTGGTAAAAGCAAAAGAATGTTAAAATAAAATGTAACACAGTAATATGATTCGTGAGTATACGATTGTGATGCGTTGCGAATAATATGAGTTCAATTTTTGCAATGCTTATGCTACTAATGATGGTATTTCATCGAAAATAGCACGACTCGATTATGATAGTTCTAATATGAATTGTCAGCTGTAATGCTTGTTCTATTAAATTAAGGCATGAGCCCGTTCATTCATTTAAGCAGCCGAAACCCGTTCGGCTGAATTTTAATATGAGTCCCCTCTTCATCGAGGCATTCAACGGAGACAATCAAATACAGTAAAAATAAATCCGAATCTTTGATTTTGTAAAACAGATCAAAGACTCAGATTTATTTTTATTGTATTCGACGATTTTGCTCCGCTGCAATCAAAGATTCAGATTTATTTTTATTGTATTCGACAATTGTGTTCCGCTGCCTCATTGAAGAGGAGATTCATAGTAAAAGCTGTGGTTCATTTGAGTTGAAATTGTTTTGGAACAGTGCATAGTAATTGGGATATTCAGATGGAGAAACTGTTGGTGTCCGATGTACATCTTCTTAACCCCACAACTTACGTGAGTACATATTTTTCATGTCAAAGATGGCGGTTTTGTTTGTTTATTCAATTTGTGATTATATTTTCTTGAAAAGTAAGGTGAAATAAAAGAATGTGAGTCTTATCAATACTTCATCTTTGACTAACTTGCCCTAATCTTACCAAACTATCATCGCTGTCTTTCGAACCAAACACATATGAACTTAGGCTTCACCTGGTTCAAATTGATAGAATTTTCGAGAAATTTATTTCTTAAGAAGTTACATTTTTTGTGAATTTATGTTTCGGGAAGTATAACTTACCTAGGGAAGTTCAACTTACCTAGGTTTTGCTAGGTAAGTAACTTCCCTTATACGACCTCAGAAATTGAAATAAAAAATACAACCAAGCAAGACGAGCTTTTTTATTCCCAAAAAGGTTAACTTCCCTTCTCCATTTACCCCAACCAAGTGTGCCCATATTCTCGCATCTCCCACTAATTTTGCTTTTTCTTTATTCAATCCGCTACTAATTTTCTTGCATCATGAAATAAGAATTATCCGTTTAGACGTTGAAAGTAGTAATATTAACAGAAAAAAAAAATAGTTTAAAAGGTTACATTAAGAGAAGTATATTACTAGATTATAATTTATACAGTTTATAGAAATGATTTAGTAATATATGAAAAATAATTAAATAAAATGATAAAATTATATATCGTTGTGCAAATGTTACACCTAAGTTAGAAATATCATAATTAGCAACACCTATAAAAATGATAAAATTATAAACTACTTTTTTTATATATTTATATATATAGACAAAAAAACTTAACAGTATATTTTTTTGAAATAATTCAAATAAATATTTAAAGAAGCAAAATAACAAGGCAGCAAAGAATATATTGCAAACTGATAAAAATGCTTTCGTAACTAAATCTGGCTATTTATTATTTTAAACATTTTTTTAAGTCAGATCACTACCTAATTTCAACGTAATAAAGATCGTCACTGCAGTTGACATGCATCTTAATCAAAAGTCTTAGGCTCGTTTGTTTGTTTAGAAAAATTTATTTTTAAAAAAAATATTTTTTGATTTTTTAATGTTTGATATCTATAGAAAATAAGTCAGAAAAATAAACAGAAAAATAATAATTATTTTTAACTTAATTTTTTTTTAAATATTTTTTATCTAAAATATAAAATTATATTTTTATTATATTTTAAAATAATTTTTTCGTCAAACAAACGGAACATTAATACCGGTCAAATTTCACTTATGATATTTTCCTTTTTCCATTTTCTTGAAACTGATAAAGTAGTTCAATAATTCAAAGCATCAGAACTACTAGTAAGAAAATTTATAAGTGAAAAGAGTTTTTTTATAGTTTCCATTGAAAATTTCAAACATCAAGCAAACAGAAAAATAAAGGATTGTTATAGTTTCCAACAAATTTTATTTTATGAGAGGTATAAATATAACACTATATATTTTCCAAATTAATAGATATCTTTAAATATGTTGTTTCAATATATAAATAATTTTTTATTTTTATACACATTATTTATTTATTAAAAATAATATTTATCATTGTTAAATTTATAACATTATCATTTTTCAATAGAGATTTTATCATATAAATTTTTATAATTAAATAAAAATAATTGTAGAACAATTTAATAACTACTACTTACCATTAATGTAACTATTAATTTTTTAATCTCTGTGATTATTTAAAATAATTTATCAATTTAGGACGGATAGAATACGAAAATGTATATCTCCAAAATTGCTGCACACGAAGCTCTTTTGAAACTGTCTAAACAAAGTTTGTTAGAGAAGATCAAATTAATAAATTTGGTGATATCTGCCAATAAATACAAGATTTAGCCCCACATGACACGTATGGAAGAAAAAATATGATATGTGTTACAAATGAGTTTATTTGGTGTTATCTGCCAATAAATACAACATGGAAATATGGAAGAAAAAACATGATATGTGTTAAAAATGAGTTTATTTTAATAATAATGGCAAAAGCGTAATTCCAAACAGGTCGATGTGGACTAATTATTGATGAATTAGCACACACGCTATCTCTAATAATTAATTAATTTAAATTATATATCCTAATATCACTGAATAAAATTAAAATCTTGAGTAACCTATTTAAATATTACTTGATAAGAAATTCAAAATTATGGTTGAGCTTTGAAGTAGAAGCGATACTTTTGAATCGGAATTGGTGAATTGGAATCGGACTGGAACTGGCCATGTCTGGTTCCGGTTTCGGTTCCGGTTACATGAAATATGGAAGTGTGAATCGGCGATTCACAGTTCCTAACCGACGGTTCGTTTAATTTTTAAAGAAAAATCAAACCCAAACCATCGAACTGGAACCGAAACCGAACCGCCCCGAACATGCTAGACCCGATTTCGGTTCCAATTAAAGTTCAAGGCTTATTTGATTTATATAATAACGACCTTAAATAAGAACATTTTACTTTAAAATACAAGTAACATTAAATACAAACTTCTAATCTTATATTTTTTTCTGAATTTTTTGATGATCTTCCCATTTTATTTCAAAGTGTACAAGTTAAATCATTCCAAATAGTGATTTAGGATTATAGATTGTCACAAAATTTTGAACATTTGAAAAGAAAATCGAAATCTACACGTCTCTTTTAAACAAGACTCACTTAACTTGACTCATCATACTTAATTATTGTTTAATCTTTAAGCTAAAATCTAATATATTAAATATAATACTAATTAATTGTTAAATAATCATATAAACATTCTTTAATCAGAGTGGAGAATTATGCATACAATTACTAATTAATATCGTATGAGATGATGTGACTTTTTTTCTGCATGAGACTGCATATTTATTTTGTATATTTGGACTTTGATCCAAGAAATCTAGGTTAATTTTACGCAAAATATTTGGACTTTGATGCAAGAAATCTAGGTTAATTTTAACAATAACTCTTTTTTTTTTGTGAATTATTTGGTGAGTACGCTCAAATTTTATAGACGTTACACAGTGAACGGACGAATAAGATAAAAAGTTGCAAAATCTAACAGTAGTGAGAATGTCCTCACCAACAACGTCCTCACTTAATAATCTACCCACAATTTCTCCTCCACTCTTTTCTTTTCACAATGTTATATGCTACACTAATTAATCTATAATTAAAGCTCTGTTTGTTTACAATAATTTATTTTAAAAAATATTGGTTTTTCGATGTTCAGTATAACAGAAAATAAGTCAAATAAATATAATCTGAAAGTTAATAAGAAAGTAATAATTATTCTAAGCTTATTTATGAAGACAGTAGTCATATAAAACATAGAAAACATTTGAGTTTCTAACTACTCTTACTCACTAAATGTAACAAGCTTAAAAATTAATTTTTATAAAAAAAATTTCAAATTTATCTTTTATTTAAATGTCAAACATAAAAAAAATAATTCTAAATAATAAAATTAAAAAATTTAACATTAATAAAAAGAATATTTTTTTAAAAAATTATTTCCGGTCAAACAGACATTACCTAGAACTATTTTATCAAATCCACCGAGTTACATTCAAAGAAAACTTATCATACAATGTATAAATGTGCTAAACAAATATTTAAATAGAAAAAATATTTATAAACAAATCTTAGTTTTTACTAATGTAATTATAAATGTCTGTTAAACCCGATCACTTAAGAATTGTTCTCTTTAATCTCTGAAATTCTTACAATTTTGTTTTAAAAAAAAACACTTTAATAATTTTTTAAAAAAATATTTATAAACAAATTTTAATTTCCACTCATGTAGTACTATTGTTTGTGTTGTAGCAATCTAGGATAGGATTTGGAAAGTGTCAATATTAATTAATTAAGAAGGAAGATCATGTGATGTTACGAAGATAAATAGCTTAGATACTCATGTTTCGTTTGTTTGGTGGAAATCGTTTTCTTTTGAACTTTATTTTTTTAAATTATATTATCTATTTTTATATTTAAATATTTAAAAAAATAAAAAATATATAATTTATATTTTAAATAAAAAATATTTTTTTATTTTATATTAATTTTTAACTTATAATTTTATTAATTTATTTTTTATTGATATAAATTAAAAAATAAAATAAATTCCTCCGAATGAACGGAGTTTATATGCATAGGACGTGTAAGTCACTTGTTACAGTGTTGTGTGTACACGTGTCTTCCATTGGTTGGTCAACACAGACTTCTCTCCAATAATTATTATTATCCATTTACATTACAGAGTTTCATTGTTATTAAGTCAACGCATTTTACCAAAACTTTTGTTCAATTTTGTACTCAATTTGTTGAAAAAGGACCATATTAGCCTCGTTTATTCTCATCACATGAAAATTTTTTCCCAAAAATATCTGTGGTAGCAACTCAACTTATCTTTAAAACCTATAAATTACTATAGCACTCCCTACTTCTTCATCACTTTTTTATAGATACCCACATTTTGTTAATTAATATTCCAAAATTGTACTTCCTTTTGGAATTATATAGTTTTGTGATTATTGTACTAGTATTCTTTTTTTTATACATTTATTTAATTTCATATATTGTTTATTTGTAAGAAAAAGTTGAGTTTAAAATATGTTTATTCACTCAGTTATTTTATATTTTTATTTTTATTTTTTTACTCACTTCAAGCACTCATATATACTAATTATTCACTCTAGTTTTTCTCTAATTTCTTTTGTTATATAAATTCTTGTTGATTCCTACCCATTGAATCTTTTGAAAATGCCTGTTTTATCTTGGAGGAAAATTTTCTTTGCGACGGTGAATTACACGGCTCGGATTGATTTGTTGCCAACACTTTCTTCGTGTCAATTTAATAGGCAAGATTTTTATATTTAATGTTTTAATATATAGGCAATTATTTATTTTTATATAAATTATTTATTGTTTAAAATTCATTACAAAATTAATAATATTTTTATATTTTTAATACAAATTTATTAATCTAAATACTTATTTAATAAGAATAGTTCATTAAAGAAAAACAATATAATATAACTATATAATAATTATCACTTTCTTAATCACTATAATTATTTAAAATTATCTATTAATTATCACTTTTAGTTGCATATTGTTGGACTGACTGAAAGAAAGTTGATAACTGCTATGCAACTTAATAACAGAGAAAAAAAAATCTGCTATGCCATCTGATATTTACAAAAATTTAATTGTGTCTAATCGTTTACTTTTAATTGTATTATCAAATTAAAAATTATTATTCCGAATTGTGGTTCTAACACACAGACATAAAGAAAGAGAGGGTGAGGGGGCGATCACATTCCCTTGTCGTTCGAATTCCTAAAATTCCACCCTTTTATCATATATTTTTATACAGCTCTGCTGTAGTTTTTTTCTTAGTACTATTTTTAACTCGACTATTTTCGTTACTCCGGTATTCTAAATTAAAGAGGAAACTAGATTTTAAAATAAGCATCAATAGCAGAATTCATAGTTGAAAAGATGGAGCAAGAAGATAACACAAGTACAAAAATTGTTCTAGCAGTGAACCTGGCAGTTCTTGTCAGCTGACCTGAAACAGAAATTGTAAAAAAAAAAAAAGAAATGGGTAATTCTGACAATTTAATAGCATTAAATACCATGTTTTGGCTCTACCTTCACCACAGGTTTCCAGTTTCTTAAATCCCATATTATTGAAATGACTTTTAAAACCTGTCTCTATTTAGTCACCAAAACGAACCCAATTCACCTCTCTCTCCTTCTATACTAATTATTGTCTCATAAATCTTTGCCATTCTCCACACATAAAACCATGAAGTTTCCAAATTCAAGGCCATCAATTCTGCTCTTCTTGATCATCACTCTCTCTTTCTGCCACCATTCAACTTGTAGGTACCATCCTGAATTCAGAATTCTTAAGACTGAGTTTTCTGCTGAAGTTTCATGGCATTTACCAGCAAAAACTCCACAAGGATCAAGCAAAGGTCAGAGTGATTCTGTTCATGTAGTTTCTTATAGAACAGTTCCTGCAGGTCCAAACCCACTTCATAATTGATAGGATATTCATATATATGTTTTTTGTTTCATTTGTATACAGTTTTCTTTCTTTGTTTTTTTTGTTTTAGTTTTAGTGCCTTTTTTGTTCTTATTAGTTTCTGTTTTAATTTCTTGTGATGTACAATAATTTAATGTTTGTAGTTGGAAAAGAAAGCAAATTTTGACAGGAAGTTTCTAACTTTGATCATATGTTTTGGTTGTGATTGATTGATTGATTGAGCGTTCAAGAGGCATCAAAAGAATGGTTTCAACAGTGCAAGAACATGAAAAATGCAGTTCCAATCATACTTGTACCAGTTTCTTCTGTTATCATTTCACAGTTTTCAGAATCTACAAGTTCAAATTATAATCAGTTAAAGTTTTCCATTTCTTGTTTGCTCAAGCAATAATTCACTATTCACCAAACCAGTCACATATTTTATCGACAATGCGGCGCGAAAATAATTCAGCTGAATAGAAAATGGAAAACTAGAGCTCTGCACTAAACAGCAGCAACAAGAACATTGAAAGACGACGAGAAAAGTCAAAGCTTTGTGAACAGAAAGGTAATGGACATAAATAAAGCATTGAAAGCACATCAAGCTGGTAATAAATTGCCTATTTCATGCCGCAACGCGTTTCATGATTCGAACCGGACTAAATAGGCTCGACTCATTGATTCCAAAATCGAACCGAAATCAAACCGGTCCACATTGTGCACTGCACGGTTCCGACTTAGTTCCAATTCTAGAGTTCCACGTGAACCAGGGGTTCGAACCGTTCAACACCTCTAAGTATGTGAATTTTCGAGTGCTTTGGTTGTTTGCCAAGCAAGTCAATTCTTTCTTATATCAGCAAATTCGAACACCCTGTTTGTGTATTATTTTACAGCTACTAGTAGATCTAGCGTATGTAATTTTGTCCTATGCTTCAGTTTGTCAAACTATATGCTTTTTATGGGAAAATTATGCAAGTAAGAACGATAAACTGACACTGTTATGATTGATAGATTTGAGAGATGAGACTGTTGAGTGGCATTTGTACAAGTGAAGATGGTGGGGGGACGGTCTCAAGAATGTCTTGAGGGATTCCAGCTGTATATAATGATTTTAAATATTAATGGCACAAGAAAGATTTAAATGCAAATGGAAGAATGCAACTGCCATTCTCTGCAATTTATTTCTGTTCTATAAATGTGAATAATTGCCTACACAGCAGAATGTAAAAACTAGTAGTACTATAGCTAACATATAACAGAGTCCAGAAAGATCAATCACAGAAAGATCAGAAGAGAAATCAGAATGTTAAATCTAGAAAGACCAATCAAGAAAAGATCGATCAATTGGTTTGATGGCCGGAACCACCTAGCAACCAGATGCTTCGGCCAAATCACCGGCCACACAAATGAGCAACAAAATATGCGGGAGTGCACGTCGTATCTACAAATGGCTCATGGGCTGTCTTTTTTATGAGTTCAGCTACCGTGCAGAAGTTTCCCAGGTAGTTAACAATCTGATGTGTGATCCTTGTATTAATCAATATCTGAACTGAACTTCAAGAACCAAGGTTTTGAAAAAGCTCTGGAAGATGAGCATTTGTGAGCTTAGTCCTCTTGCTAATCTCATTCTTCTTCTTCTTGGGCTTTTGCTTGGTTGAAACGCCTTGCACCTGTGCTGCCGCCCTCCTCTTTGCAGTGTTGGTTGCAGGCTTCATTCCGTTCTTCTGAAGATCTTTCTCAATGTCAAGCATGTCACGGGGCAACTCAATCCCTCGAAAGAGCTGTTTAAGGTCATCATCTACTTTTATGATCATCTTAGGGTCATTCGGATATGCAATGTCCTCTTGTGAGTCAAATTTTGACAAGAGCCAAATTTCGCCAGCAGCTTTCAGGGCCTGCAAGGGAAGTATTTGCCTTAGCCTAAACTCTGAAATAAGCATAACTGAAACTGCTTTTCAGAGTTAAACTCTGAAATAAGCATAACTGAAACTACTTTTCAGAGTTAACGTTGAGTTTTGTATTTTGTACTTTCAATGTTTGGTAAAGTTTACCAATTGTTTTTGCCAACTTTTATTCATCAAGATTGAACATACCTGCAAGTCCTCCATTACAGTTGGGTACGCATCCTTCAAGTCAATGACGGCAATGCCATCTGGACATTTCCGTACCGAATTGAGTAGCTCACTCTTATTCTTCAACTTATGTTTGGACTGTAAAAGAGTAATAGGAAAATAAGGTACTAGATCAGTAACCATTCAAGGAACAATTAGTGATCTAAAAATGTGGCAATCTATCAAACTATCAGTTGCTTCTGCATCATACTGGGATCTGGGAGTCACCTTATATGAGAAGCGTTCCCCGTCATACTGTACTTTGGGGTTATTCCTTAAACTGTCAAATACAGCTTTATTGGAGTTGGCATCAACATAACATGCCTCATTTATTTGTTCTGGTGTATAAGCTAACCTTGTCTGCAAAACAGTAACTTGAATTAGCCAATCTGATTCTTCTCAAACTGTTCCAATCTTGACAAATTCCAAACAAATGCAGAAGAGAGACATAACTTTGTTTCACATAAGCAACATAACATATAGAAAATGGATCTCGAAAAAATTTTAAGAAACAGCACCTACTCATTCCCAACCCAACACAAACCTCACCAATTCTACTCTATCCTAACCTCAAAAACACAAGCCACATTAACACCAACAACACAACACGAATTAGAGCCAAACCTCAAACAGTAGATCAATAACGCGCTTGATCTGAGCTCCAACAGGAGCCTTTCGGATACTATTGATGTGCTGAAGTCTCTCAGTATCATTTGAAAACTTCACGGCAGGAGAGGGTGTTCTTGCATTGGGAACAGGAGATGCAGCAATTTTAGGAGTGAACGTTTTGGCATTGGATTTAGAAGGTCCCGCTTTTGCGGCAATGCTTTGAAGGGTCGATTGGCACTTCTCTTGCTGCTTCTTGAACCTATCCAATTTCTCTTGAAGTGCTCCTGCTCCTGACATCTAATAACAACGACAACCAGAAAATTTCAATACAGATTCGAAAAAAGACTCAACCTTCCACACCAATTCATGACAAACTCATTATCAGTACAAACAAAAATAACCTAACTTTACCCATCTCCGTTTATTCATCAAACACACAACAATGATAACAATGACTATTAATATCTCAAACTTTGCGAAAAGGCTACTTATTCGGGAAGAAAATCACTTGGTTCAAGTAATAAACAATGAAAAAAGGCAGAAATTTGGGAAATTTGAGGTGTTACCTTCTATTGGTGCAATTTATTCAGGGGAAAAAATCGTCAGAGCGAATCGGGCTAGGTTTTGTGTTTTCCTTGGAAAGAAAGGACTTTTATTTTAGACGACGAAAGAGGAACTTTGGATTTTAGAAATTTGGTTGCAGAATACGCTTGCATTGGAGATTTATAGACGAATTTATTTAGCAGTTAAGGAAATATATTTAAATAATTGGATAATTAACCTAGCAATTCCTGAGATTTAGTTAAGTTTAATTTTGAATCCTTTACTTTTGAAAACTTTGGTTTCTAGTCCCTATAGTTGAAATTACATTAAGGGATCCATCTGAATTTGGAAGAGGCATCGAGTTAAAGCATGTCTATCCAACAGATTCAGGTTATGTTATCATGCCTTGACAAATTCTGCAAAGCTTCAGGGGCTAAGGTAAGTGTGGCCAAAACCAAGCTTTACTTTTCAAAAAATATTAACCTAGCTTTGTGTGCAGATATTTGTAATATTAGCAACTTCCAAAAGGTTAGTAATCTGGGGAAGTATTTGGGGACCCCATACTGGATGGCAGAATTACATGAAAAACTTTGTTCCAGTTATTGAGAGTGTCCGCAACTGACTGTCGGGGCGGTGTGCTTTGAAGCTAAACTTTGCTGGCCGAGTCACCTTAATTAAATCTGTTGTTAATGCATTTCCTACTTTCCAGATGCAGACATTGTCTCTCCCTAAAGGGACCTGACAGGAAATTGATAAAACGGTTCCTAAGTTCCTTTGGGGCAGGAATAATACCTCATCCAAAATTTCCTTGATGAACTAGGAAACAGTTTGTAAATCCAAGCATGAAGGAGGACTCGGCCTAATCACTGCTCACAATACCAATAAGGCTTACATTCTCAAACTCAGTTGGCGACTAATTAACAATCTGTCTACACTTTGGGCCAGAATGTTGTGTGGGAAATACTTAGGGGGTTGTGATGTTTCTCTTGCTAACTTTAAGAAGACAAATCTTTCTCCTACCTAAAAGGCAATTTTGGAGCATCACAATGTTCTGATGAATCATACAGCTTGGTTTATTGGGAATGGGTCTTTAATCAAATTCTGGAAAGACTGCTGGCTAAGGGATTTGGGTCCGCTTATTCAGTACCATTCAACATCGGACTCCATTGGCAATAAAGATGCCATGCTCGCTGAATATGTGAAGCACGGTGAATGGGATTGGGAGCTAATACGGTGTGGCCTTCCAGATTGGGTTTGTGAGGTCTTACATGAAACTTCTCCTCCAGTGGACAATGCAGGCCCAGACTCGATTAGTTGAATTGCTTCCACCTCAGGTATGTTTACTATCTCTAGTGTTGTTGCTTGCCTGTCTAACGTGTCTTTTGCTGTGCAGGACCCACGCCAAAAACTACGGAACTCAATTTGAAGCTAGAAGGGGCCTATTCGTGCAAAACACTGCTTATGGCTTATGAGCCATGAAAAACTACTTACAAACTCTTACAGATGCATCCGAAAACTGACCAATGACAATACTTGTGCCAGGTGTCATCGCAATCCTGAAACAATTTTCCATGCTCTGAGAGACTGTCCTGAAATTAGTAGGTGGTGGATGAAAATTATTAAACAGAAGTGGATTGGACTATTCTTTACAACAGATATATACACCTGGTTATCACGCAATCTTGCAAACAAAGGGCATAGAGTGGCTGGAATCGCATGAAGTATCTTTTTCGGAATCTTTGTTTGGCAAGCTTGAAAGTATTAGAATCTGCGAATTTTCACTGGGCAAGGTATCACGTCCCTTATTATCAGTGAGTGTGTTCAATTGGCTTCTACTCTTTTCAAAGTGGTGGCACTAGATTACCACTCCCAAGCAAGACGCAAGGGAATCGTGCAATTCGACACTCAATGGAAACCACTGGAAACTCATCATATCAAGATCGACGTCGATGGAGCATCAGATAGCTTTTCCCAGAGTGCCGCGGTGGGACTTATTGTGAGAGATGAACATGGCACCCTCCTATGATTTCATGCAATTGAATTACCTTAGTGTTCACCATTACTTGCGGAGGTATGGGCGGTTTGGCATTGGTTTCGATGGGCTAAGGAAAAATGCTGGAATTGTGATGCCCAAAATTTAATTATTTCTTTATAAATTATTTTTATTTTATTTTCAAATAACAATTAAATCTTGAACATCAAAGTTTGAAAAATAGTTTCTGAAAAATATCATACACATCCACACATATATAAAATTTTAAATACAGTCATCCTTCATAAATAAATCACACATTTATTAAATTAAAATACATTTCCAAATACAAAAAAAATAAGGAGAGAGAAAAATCTCGATGCACCGCCTACCTTAGTCTGATCAAACCAAACTGGAATCCAAATCACACTGCACACTGCTTGAATCCAAAGTTTTACCTACAAAATCTGCCCGGACGAGGCAAGGTTTAAAATATCCGTGAGTTACGAAAACTCAATAAGTAACATTTCCTTTAAAAAGGACAACCATTCTCCTAATAATTTATTTGTAAGGTAGTTACCATTTATGATAACTAGAGATTAAATTCAGGATTCATAAAAATGTTATTTTATTTGTAAATATGATTAATTTAAATTATAATCATATTATTATTATGTTATATGACTTTTATGTCTTAATTCATAAAAATACACTTATACATTAAGTTAAGTGTTAAATTTTATCTAGTTTTATCTGATTTCAGAAGAGAACACGTTCTTGTCATTAGTACGCGCAGTGGGAGTGGGGTACGCGTTGTCGCGTCCACCACGCATAGTCTGATTAAGTATTAGACGCGTGGTCGTTTTAAAGTACGCGGTGTGGGTGTGGGGTACGCGTTGTCGCGCCCACACCGCGTAGTCTGATTTAGGTTAAACGCGTGGTCAACTGGAGTACGTGTTGTCGAGGTGACCACGCGTACTTGTGACCACCACGCGTAGTATTCTGTTTCTCCGAGCAACAACTTA
>CANYCX010093983.1:0-12461 GCA_948193385.1 Breynia disticha f. nivosa
TGAATTGAATGAAATTTCAAATTCTGTTTATTTATTATTTATTTTGTATTATAAAAATTAAAACTGATTTCTGGGATTTAAATATCACTTATAGGAGGGAAGTATACGTAAGTGGTATTTGAATTTCGGGGGTCACATTAACAAACTCCCGCTAGCCTTTAGTTCTAATCAAGTGTAAACCTACGATCAAATGTCCAAACATGCTTCTTATGTTTAATACTTTCCAACAACTTATTCATCATATTGGCTACACTGTGTTCACTTGTCTCTTTATTTATCCTTAACATCACCTCTATTGATTATCTTTTTAATCATGTGATATCATTCAAGTATGTGTTTAGCATGATTGGAACTCCTTGGTTATGCAATGCTATCATTGGTGTCACAGTAGAAATCTTCTACGTTTAGGATGTTTGAGATAATTCCTAACTAAATTACTAATTTCTTTCACCAAACCACATGTTTAGTAGCCTCTCTTACTACAATATACTCAAACTTTGAAGAACAAGCTTAACAATATTACGTAAAGCCAATACTCATAGCAATTCTATTTAGTGTAGACACATATCCTGATTGCAATATACAATGTTCTTAAGTAGTGAGAAAGAAGTATTTCCATATTCTTTATAGATCCTCTTCTACATCATACAATAAGATAAGATTTTTAATCCTTCTAAAGAACTTAAGGATCTCTTTAACAGTAGTCTAGTGCTAACACTCAGATCCTGTTAAAATTGACTGATTATACTTAGTATGTGAGAAACATTCAATTTAGTACTTAGTATTATACATGATATATCCTATAGTAAAATCATATGAGACTCTACTTATGGCCTCTCTACCTTTCACCATATATGGAGAGTTGTTACTACTTAGGATAAATTCTTAAGACAAGGGCATGTTCCCTTTCTTGAGTTTTCCATATAAAAATGGTTCAAAACCTTTCTATTATACTTCTCTTGAAATAGTACCAAGAGACGATTTGATCTATTTATGTAGAGCTTGATAATACATATTATTTTAGCCTCTCTTAAGTCTTTTATTACTGAACACTTCACAACCATTGCTTGATTTTATTCAATGTTGGAATGTCATTTCCAATGAGTAGGATGTTTTCCTTATAAAAATTGAGAGGGATGATTATACTCCCACTAAAATCTTGTATACGTAAGGTTCTTTTTAAAATAGTTGCATATGAGAGGGATAACCATTAGATAATGTAACGCCCAAAAATTTTTAAAATAAAAGACGTAGAAAAATGAGGGAAAATTTTTCACGAATTATTTTAAGAAATTATTTACGTGGAAAAGGTTGAGATTGATTTAATTTGGAATTTAGGAATTTGGGAAAAATTATCAACTTCGAGAATTTCGAAGTCAGGATTTAATGTGGGTCGAGTTAAAAGGAGATTATAAAGCAAATTGGACCCAAGCCCAAAAGGAACCAATCCACTTAACTAAAAAAAAACCCTCCACTCTTCCTTATTTCTCCACCACCAGAAGACATCTTCCTTTCCTCTCTTCATTTTCAGCCAAGACTATGAGACTCAAAATTAAAACCATTATTTTTCAAATATTCAAAACCATTCTTGATTTTAAATTTCAAATGTCAAAATGTAAAATCATTTATCCAATATTTCCAAACCTTTTCAACACAAACATGGATATAGAAAAGAGTTAATAAACTTTTACAATCAATATAGTTGAAATACACTCAAACAAATTCACTTTAGATATTTATTTACAAATAATCCATGTTTGCTCAAATACGTGCTCGAATCCTCCTCACGAAATCCTGCTAAACCTGCACATTCATTTAAACAATAAACGGGGTGAGTATAAAATATACTCAGTAAGAATTCTTAGCTTATATAACTTAAATGATGTGCATGGGAAAAATATAAATCAGCACGAGGACGTGCCTATTTATCTTCTCCCTATGGCATCCCTGTAAGCCAGTGAAACAATTCACACAGATGCTAAACAACACACAGCTATCAACCACACAGATTTATCTAACATATCTGGATCAACAATATCTCAATATAGCACACAACATTACAATAAACTAGCACCTTGCCTCAGTTAGATCACACGATCACTTAATATAGCGCATAACAGTCTTTAGATCATACAAATCAATTCATACAAAATATCTAACAACATAGGTAGTGATAATAAGCAGTTCACTCAGAACAGTAGGTAGATAACACACAACATTCTTGAACAACATAAGTTCTATCTCACACAGAGATCAATAATCCACACAGGAAATAGTAAGTCAGATCACACAGATCTATATCCAAACAGGATAACATACACGAACCACACAGTTTAATATCCACACAGGATAATATATACGAACCACACAGGTTCAATTGTCCACACAGGATCAGAATCATACAGTTATACATATATGAATGTAAATGTATGATATGAAATGATAATACAAATCCACACAGGATGACCCGGGTATCGGACCGCACACAGCTCAGTCCGCAAAGATAATACCTTTGTACCACACAGGAGAGGTTTCAGACTGCACACAACTCAGTCCAGGATAGCACACAGCAAGTCCTTTATCCACATAGGAAAGTCCACACAGGAATATCATAAAAGTCGCCACACAGGCTTGCCACACAGGCTCGTGTCACACAGTATATGATATGCAAATGTATGAATGGAATCAATGTGAAAATCATTCATATTCATACATAGTACAGGTCATACAGAGCAAATCATATCCACACAGGTTCATATTATCATGCTTTCTTTAATACCATTCATAACACACAGTAAGAACAAAGAAAGAATATCAATATCCCATAATAATCATATACCCATAGGTATAATATCACGTTATCTCAATCAAAACATACCACATAGGTATCAGGTCAACTATATGTCAACATTTAACAAACATATCATTTTCAATATCATAAGTCATCCAATTCGACTTATCATCAATCCATTCATTCCATTCAATTTTAGTCTGATTCGTCCAACTCTAGCAATCTTAGCAATTCATTATAGGCCAACTATCATTACTTATAAAAAAACATAATTAATATAGTTTACGAATCAGTTTAGTAAGCGTAATAACACTTACCTTAAAACAAGCAAAATCAACTGAGCTAACACAGCTCAACAATCACTCCTTAGTCATAAAGATCATCCTGTATGTAATTAATAATATACAAGGTATTAACTAACCATTAACACATGAATTCTTTACTTAAAAGAATTAAAACATCATTTGTAAACCTTAGACCAATCATTTTTTGTGACGCCAATTTTTACAAAGTTCGTTTTTGAATAAATACCATTTTTAGCACTATTTTTTTTAAAACATAATTTATAAGAGAGGTGATAGGAATATAAATCAGAGTAAATCATACACAAATATTTTTCATAATGCGGAAGCTAGAAAACATTTAGAATGCTTAGCAAATAAAATCATCTATGCTAATGTATCGATAAATACGCAAGCATTCACAAATTCCAAAACAGCTCGGAGCCTGACCTTCCGTATCGCATCGCTAGCCTCACCAATCACGTAGTCCCGTCCCTGATACCTGTCAGTCTGCACAGAATCCAGTAAAACACAGGTGTGTATTTATTAAATACTCAATAAGGCTGTCCCTCAGTGTCGCTACATGCTGGGGTACAGGGGAGTCTTCGGCCATCTCGGCCTATCCTCCCTAATGGCGCCCTAAAGCCATGTCACACAACAATCATAAGCATCAATAGAATCCATCAACCAGTTAACATGTGATTAACAAACATACATTTATTCAGTTAGCTCATTTTCATACTCGCAATATTCGCCTAGCTAAATCAAACACATTTCCGCAATCACAATAGGTTCATGTCTTAACCATCACACAACATACCAATCCATTTAGATCATACAACGCATACACTTAAACCACAACCATACAGGATTATTCATTCATACAATAACATTAATTTCTTAATCAAAGTGCAAACCGTTCAGAACTCATACACGAGTCCACATCATTCAATCATAAGTCATTAGTCACGATTCATAACAATTCATATCCATACAAAATATGTCACATTTCACATAACTACAACCACGCACATGTTCTCAATCGCAAGTCAATTCATATCGGAGCCATCATGCATGTATCCATAGACTCATACTAGCGATCCATTTAATCTAATACAAGTCATGCTCAACCATACATAAATCATATAAGATCACATCTTAGTATCTGTGCAAATCAATGCAAGGTATGCAAGTGAATGAAAAATGAAATGCTATTGCATTTCTGCACACAAATGCTATGCTCTAGAGCCTCAAACACAGTTAAAGAGAGACTTCACTCGATCTCTGTTGTCTCAAATTAAATACAGTTAGAGAGAAACTTCACTCGATCTGTACTTCCTCAAATCAAACTCAGTTAGAGAGAGACTTCACTTGATCTCTACTGTCTAAACACAATTGGGAAAATTATCCCATTTCTTTCTTCAAGGCATGAACACACAAATACTCATGCAATGCTAGATGTCAATGAATGAATGCAACTTCATGCATTTCACATCTCAATTCTCTCAAAAACATATGCACAGGAATGTTCCATAATCACTCATACCACAATATCCATCAGCATGCTCAATCGGCCAAAACTTAGGTAACACCAACATTTGCAAGTGCACTCAAAAGAGTTCAGAACATAGTCCACAAGGACATTCACCTCGTGCCTATGACAATGTACATAATTCACCATTATACAATCACATAGAGTATATACGGCCAACTCGGCCCCAGCAATAATCAAATCATATGGAAACACTCGTATCATATATTTCCACATAGATCACATACCAGATTTTGCAATCATATCTATAGCATTTATGTCGGACTCCCTTTTACATTAGTGCAACCACGCTTTAAGCTTTTACATAAATAAGCCAAACCATATAAGATCAAATACTCACAACGATCCTTTTTCAGAACTCAGAATAAGGAGAACGGTCATGGGGAACGACCATGGTGGCCGTTCTGGCCCTGTCAAAACAAAACATATGGGAAACGGCCAGACTGGCCGTTCCCTGGCCGTTTGCACCTGCAGGAACAAATTTACAATGCATTTTAACATGCAATCCTTCCAAAAAATTCCATACACATTAGGCCATTCTTTTCCAGAAAATTACACAACTCATTTTATCAAAAACATGCCATCTTCCAGAGCTACATATGCATACACAAATCCAACATTTTCATTCAACTCATTCACACAACTTAACTAAATTACAATTATCCATTCCAAAGCATATACTTAAGGTTCCATAAATACATTCTTTCAATGGTCACACTAAATCAACATACCCGATTTATTTAGCATTACAACATCACATATTCATTTACCAATGCCAAGAAAATTAGCAGTATACCTCTTTAAACTTAACATATCCGAAGCCATACGAAAGCATACTATCAACACAACTTTCGTAACCGCATTTTCAATCAAACGTAACCAAGCAACCTAATACCTTTTCACAATCAACCATTCATACACAAGCATTTTAAGTAAGTGGCAAAACACTTACATTTTAAGCATACAACTCCATTCAACATATCATTCTTTCACAACACAATTTCGTACTCACATGTACAATTAACATTCACTCCTCCAATCTGACCAACGCAAGGTAAATATCACAATCATAAATTACACCCAATTAGCACGCAATCAATAAAATACACACGTTGATATTCGTTCTCTTATGCCTAACAATCCCAACAATTCATTATAGGACATCAATTACAATAACATATCTCTAACCGCTTAAAGTAAGTGTTAAAAGCACTTACCTCAAAATCCGCACAAATGATTCCCGGTCCAACCATGTTTCGAGCACCGAGTGCTACCTCCTACATATAAACAAACCACATTCTACTAATTAAACCCTATTCCAACATATTTTCATGCTCAATTCTCGGATTCCTCTGAAAACCCTCAATTTCCTAACCCTAAAATCACCAAAATTCAACCATTCTTACCAAATCAAACCTAAATCATAATCCCACAAGAATCCCTACTAAAACCCACCAAACCTTACACAAATTCATAAATTTTTACTAAAATTTTCAGAATGGAATTAGCTTACCTCACTAGAAACTAGTAGAATAAGCTAGGGTTCATGTAGATTCTGTTTCCTTAGCACCATGCAAGAGTTTTTATGTGTGGAAGGTAAGATTTTGGTGTTTTGATGATGGTCTTAGGGTTTTGGGATGGAAGGAAATCGGGTATGACGAAAGGAGGTGTTTTTCTCTCCCTTCGATATGAAACACGCGTGTTTTTAAGCCATTACGACGCTCGAAACGACCTCTGGAAACGGCCTCTGGTGGTTCCCTAGCTGTTTCAACATGTGTGGCTATCTAAATGGCCTAGAACGGCAATAGGGAATGGTTTCTAGGCCGTTCCCAGCCAGCACTTATCCGTTTTTCACCTTTCGACTTCCTGACAACTATATGTCCTATACGTACATACTTACCATTTATGATAAACATTATTCCACATGAATTTTGACATTTTCTAACATCAATTACATGAGTTAACTATTTTTCCATCACATTATTCCGACTAAAATGGGATGAATTTTTGGACTGTTACATTTTTAACCATTTCTTTATGAAAAAAAATTACTAAATTCCATCCATTTAAGGAATAATTCTTCTAATGACCATACATAGGGTCATTCAAGTTCTAATGATGCCATAATATAGTTTTCCAGCATTTAGTTCAATCAAAACATGTAATTATCAAGGTTTACAATATTCAGCTATAAACCCTTTGTGAACTCTAAATCAATCCTTGGTTTTCACTCTTTTCCATCAACTTTGCTTCCCAAAGTCATCCTCTCATATCCTTAACATCAAGTTCCATTTCTCTACATAATACTCAGTAATTCCAACAACTTAAATCTTCCATTAAACTCATATTATTCATCAATTACCAAACCATCAACTTGAAATCAACTATGGCAATCCTTACCTTAGCACCTAGGATGATTAATTCAATAAATAAGAATCTAAACCACTTTTCTTGCTCAAATCTCTCTTTTCCTCATCTTTCCTCTTCTATTTTACAATGGGGAGAAAAGTAAGTAAATGAAAGTTTCTATGCGATTATCGAGTGTTTGTTTTATATTTTTTTTCGGCAAACAACAATCCACGTGTGGGGGAATGTGAAGTACGCGTGGTAGTGCCGACTGTGCATACTTTGGACTCCACCACGTGTACTTTACTACCATGTTCATTATGTTCATAGGTGTTCATTTCTGATTATGGTCATGTCCAATTGTGTTCATTTGTGTTCATCTGGATCAGAACCAAAACATATAACTCATCATTTTCAATATGTATTATCTATTGTTATTCAACAATTCCATCATATAAATTTTGGGATGTTACAATTCTCCCCCACTTAGAAAATTTTGTCCTCAAAATTTTAAATCAAAGAACTCGTAAGTTAACCTGACTTTATTTTCTAACAACTCATAATCAAGGCATCAATCAAAATACTATTTGTAACATTTTGGATATTTTTCGTCATTAAATGACGATAAATAAGTGTTTAAACATTAATATATAAAGGTATATGAAAGGTTGATTGAAGGTTGACATGAATCGATCGAAGAAAATCAGAGAAATCTAGAATTAATGAGTATGCGCAGTCGTGCCGACCACGCGTAGTCCCATTCCACCACGTGTGGCGTGCTATTTTCTGGAAAAAAATATAAAGTTACAAAGTATCGAGAATGGAAACAACTTTCCTATATCATATTTTCATGTCAGAGAAAAAGAGAGATAAGAGGGCGCTGGAAAAAGGAGAAATCCATCAGGGAAGTGAATTAAAGCTGGGTTTTTTCATAAGTTTACAAGGTAAGAGGTAGGATGGTATACATATGGTTGATTTAAGGTTTAAGATTTGTTTTTGCTGGAAAATTTGGATATAAATTGTTGTATTGTACTGCTGGAATTGTTGATTTTGGTGTTAAGATGCTGGAAATAAGCTTAGGTTTATGTTAGAATGATTTAATGAGGAAAAAGGTAATGGAAGAAGGGTATAAACCTAAGGTTTATGTTAGGTTTACAAATGGTTGATATTGAACTGGAATTCTTGTTGAATTCTTATATATTGAATGGAATTAAGCTGAAATCAATGTATGAATGGTTATTTTTGTTCAGGAGGATCTGTACGACTGTTGGGAGGATTGTGATTTGCGGTTTAGTTTATTGATTTGCTTGATTCTGAGGTAAGTGTTCTTACGCTTACTAAACTAGTTCGTAATTTATTTGGAGTTACGTTAATTACACAAAGTAAAGATAGGTGCCTATAATGGAATGTTGAGTTGTTAGATGAATTATAGTGAATATGAGATGTTTGGTTTGTGATTGTATTGATATGTTTTGATCGAAATGGATTGAATAACTGTGTGTTATGTTTTGATTGAGATGATACGTGCTTTGTGGTATTTGTTTATTGTATGAGTTTGATATGTTATCTTTGATCTACCTATGTGGTATTATGTGCTCTATGTGAGCTGTACCTGTGTGGATATGATTTGCTCCGTGTGAGCTGTATTATGTATGATTATGAATGATTTTTATATTAATTTCATTCATACATTTAAATATCATATATTGTGTGACACAAGCATATGTGGCAAGCCTGTATGTCTATTATTATGATTCCTATGTGGACCTACGAGTGTGGATCAATAAACTGAGCAGTGTGCGGTCTAGAATCTCTCCTATGTGGTATAGAGATATTATTTGAGGACTGAATTGTGTGTGGTCCAGATACCCGGGTCATCCTATGTGGAATTTCATTAACATTGACATTTGATTGCATAGAATTCCATTTATGTCATATTTTGAGATCTATGTGATCTATGTTGGCTGTGTGCCTATTTATATATGTAAACTCCTATGTGGACGATGATTTATGATTTGTTAATATTGCTGTGTGCAGTATATCTGTTCTGTGTGAACTTACGCTACTGATAGTATCCTGTGTGGATTGTTGAGCTGTGTGCTATTTGATATCTGTGTGAAACTATTTGTCTGACATTCGGAGATGCCTAGAGACAAGATAGATAGGCACATCCTCGTGCTGATTTATGCTTTCCCCTGCACATCATTTAAGTTATAAAAGCTGAGAATACTTACTAAGTATTGTTTATACTCACCCTGTTATTGTTTTAAATGATTGTGCAGATCATAGGTAGTTGCTGTCACTTGACCTAGAGTTGATCGGTGTTCTTTGAGCTTACGTTAGAGGTCGAGCTCCAGTTTTTATTTTTGTTATTTTGGATTTGTACAGATATTGTACATATTTGTAAATGATGTTCTTTTGAGTTTGAAATGTTTTCAAACTTCTTACTATTTTTGCTATAAAATTTTTTTAAGTTATTGATGTTTTGGGCCTGAGTTTGTATAAAATGAAGATTTCATTTTATCTCTCCTCTGATTTCTTTTTGATATTATTATTATTATTATCAAAACATATTGTTTATCAGGGGTTACAAGTTTATAAAAATGAGTTTCACATTTAGTGGTATCAGAGCAGGGATTAAATTCTCTATGGACTGTGCTAAAGATTTTCATGGTTTGTGATCTTGAAAATCCAATTTATGATTTGAAAATCTAAAATGAGTTTTCAACTTAATTTTGATAATAGATGGAGTCGATAGACGACGTATCTCCTGATCACAGTGCAGAGTCCAGAGATTCAGTAGAGGGACATGGATCTATCCTAGTACCTCTAGATCAGCCTGCACAGCCTACGATGCCATACCTCCGTACGATCCTTCATATGCTTCATTATGGGAGATGATGCAGAACATGATGCGGGATCAGGGTAGAGCTTCAGGTAGCCAGAACCTCAATATTGATAAAAATTTTGCAGAGGTAAGAAAGGAGGGGGCGAAAACATTTAAGGGTACAACAGATCCAGTTGAGGCTGATGGCTGGCTCAGGCATACAGAGAGGATTCTGATGCATATAAGATGTATGCCAGAGAAAAAATTGAGGTACACTGCTTCTCTTCTTGAGAAAGCAGCCTATAATTGGTGTGTGAACCCCAATTTCTTTTAAATCCATTTTTAATATAATACGATTTTGGGACCATATATATTTAAAAAAAACATTTTAAAACTACATAAATCACAACAAATAAAATAAAATACATATATATATATATATATATATATATATATATATATATATATATATATATATATATATATGACAAAATTGTAGCCTATGCATTACATTAAAACCAAATCCAATATAACTGAAATCGAGTACGCGGAGGCAATGGTTTTTGTTTTAAAAAAGATGCACATGCTAAGCCTATACTGTCGTATATATGACAATACAAAATCCAAAATGTACAAAATAAAAAATGTCATAGGAGCCGACCTAACCCGTCCGTATCACTCTCCGTGCTCCGCTCCAAAATCAAATCCTAGCTGCTACTGATGATCTGCGCAGAATCCAGCAATGACAGGCGAGTATATTTTATATACTCAGTAAGCTTTCCTTTAATGTCTCTAAATGCCAGGGTGCAGGGGAGACTTCAACCATTCTGGCCTTATTCCCCCTCAAACCATAAATGGCTCCCTAAAGCCATTCCACAACAAACTTCAAGTCCATAATTCAATTCAATTATTGATTCATCCATTTTAGATGCTTAGCCGCTAAGAAACAACATATTCCATAATTAACATACATTATCCAGGTCGTAGAACATTGTTCAAATTAATATGAGGTGTTAAATCAACAAAATTCGCAAAAAAATCACTGTTTCTAGCAGAGCATGCTCGTGCTCATTCCTGAGGCACGACATGACCTCGTGCGGTGACCCAAAGAATGTCCATGCTATGACATGACCTCCAGCTTGAGCTCGTGCCAGAGCACGACCTCCAGCTGGGGCTCGTGCTAGGCCAATTTCTTATCCATGCCAGGCCACAACCTCAAGCTTGAGGTCGTGCCTGAGCACACCCTCCAACTTGAGCTTGTGCCCGAGCACTACACTAGTACAAACCAGCCTGCAAATCAACTTAAACACATCAATAACACCTTAACTCATTCTCATACACTTAACTCGCATCCAACCCATCACAATTGAATAATTTAACCTTTACACTTCCATAAAATCAACAACCACATTTCATAATATAAAAGCATAGCATGTCCTACCTTAATCCTTTCATTCCAATAAGTCAAGCAAACTTTCACATTAAATTTCAAACACAACTCCACCATTCTATCAACATATACCAAGCAAGTCATAAGGCATCCATATGAAACCAACTCAACATAAAATAACATCCCACAATACATGTATATAAAACATATCATCACTATGCCATAATCTTTCGGTTTCCACAACAACATTACCATAACAACGAATGAATGCATTATGCGAATGCCAATGAATCACACAATGCAAATGCTTCGGAGTCTTATTTTGCGAGGGAGAGAGTCCACTCGATCCCTGCGCCTATTGGGCACCGACCCTCAAATCAAGAGAGAGTCCACTCTCTTTTAGTGCTTTGGCCATGCGGTCCCTGTTTTTGCACTTTGGCCACCCGACCACAGTTCTCATTTTCTGCGCATTGGCCACTGGTTTTGCGCTTTGACCACGCGGTCTCGATGCATGGACATTCAAAAATGCTCATAATGCCATGCCACAATGAAATGAATGCAAACCACGCGTTCTTTAGACCTCAGCCATACCATTCACACACAAGCATCAAAATGAATTTAAAACAATCATCTCACAATATGTATCACAACATTATCCCATTCAACAATCATTTACATATCCATTTCCACACACCATCAACTAGCACAAAGTTTGGTTCCTAAGAACACTTTTCAAGCCAACATAATCATGCCGCAACTTATCACATCATCAAACAATTATACAACCGTATCACATTCATTAGTCCACATTTTTACACACTTACTATACAAATCTATTCTTGTCAAGGTTCAATTCATTTTCATTTCACATCAAGCCCAATTCATAATCCAAAACAACATAGAATCCATATAGTGCATCAAGTAAGTGACAAGCAACACTTACCTAGGGTCTTGGGGTTCAATCTGCCGACCGAATTCCAATTTGGATCGCGAATATCGTTACCTACACATATATAATTCACATTTCTACCAAACAACACTCAATGTACATCATTTAAACCATTCCTACAGCTTTTTACCCGAAATCCATAAAATCCCCAAAAACCTAAATCTTTTGAATCTTGCGAGAACGAACGTTTTAAGGCTAATGGCTTATAGAATCTTGTTCTATATTCACAACCTAACAAAACCCTACATAATGCACCTAATTTGCAACACATTTCAGTTACGAATCGATGATTTACCTCAATCCCGTCACTTTTTCGACCTAGAGA